>DWCF01000999.1:0-35421 GCA_018230265.1 Delias oraia
AGTTCAAGTTTGCTATAAAGCGAGAACCAACATTTTCCTGATGTAATTATGAATCTTATAAAGATATACCCTTTGTTTCAAAGTTATTCGTATTTTGGCCTTAGAACAAATAAAATGCAATAATATATAAAACAGAAAATAAATAGTTTTTTTTGGAATAACTACTCACTGTGTGACGATAAGTCCTGACAGCTTATAAAGATATACCCTTTGTTTCAAAGTTATTCGTATTTTGGGCTTAGAACAAAAAAAATACAATAAAATATAAAACAGTAAATAAATAGTTTTTTTTTTGGAATAACTACTCACTGTGTGACCATAAGTCCTGACCATTATTATTTTGAATAAATGGTATTAACAAGAAATTATGCATGAAACAACGCTACCGACCCGGGTAGGAGCTTTCATACCTTCACAAAGTAGTACAGACTTGTAGGTATACAGATGAGAAATACAAGAAAAAGCGATGCAGCGATTGTTGTGTAAACTTAACGACAGTACAACAGGTTAAGAGACACCGACACTACGTTTACCAAGAGATAGCATATTGCATTTCACCAATAAATCATTGTATTGCAATTATCCATATTTAACGTAAATATTGAGACGAAGGTGAGTGGTGCAAAGGAAATTTAAAGTCGAGTAATTACGGCTTTAACATCTTAGCAATATTACTCAGCTTAATTTTATATGTAAAGCCCGCAGACGCAATACAAAGGCAATTGATGATCTAGATTCTAAGCATAGTAAAACAGGCCTTGGATTTCTTTATAAAGGAGTATCAGAGCTATTCATACAGGTAATTCTATCCTAAGGGACAAAATCCATTCGTTACGGAACCAATGCAGAGCTTTTTTGTTAAACCCTGAATAACCTATAGTCTACAACCAGCCTGGGGATACGACTTCAATCAGCTATAATGCGTCTACAGATGATAAAAAATAATAAGATTGAGATCTTGAAATGAGCATTCTTTTGAGGTTGTCATTAGCAAGAATGCTTTACAATAGGTAATTTTAATCTATTTATTTATTTAATATTTTTCATGGATTTTGAGGTGTAATGATAAATTTTTTCTCCATATGACGATTTGCATATAATACCGGAGAGTGCAAATAAATGCGGAATAATGTACCACCACATGTATATCCCCGAAATTATTTTGTGTTGTATTAACTGTTTAAATGACTTACGAATGTTGAATGTTTCATGGTCTCTGGTTTGGGTGGAGGTCTATAAAAATCAACTGCCTACATGCGTCAACAGGTAAGAGGCCTGAGTAAACGATACCACTGAAAAAATAAAACATTGTCTGTGTACTGAGCGGCGGCGAGGGCCGCACAGTAATTTGCAAATATTATTAAATGGGAACAAAAGACCGGCGCCCCCGCATTGAGACACGTGTGACACACTGTCACACTTCATACATATTTGAGATGAGCTTTGAATTCAATGAAAGTCTGAGATCATTCTTTTCAGAGTGGTTACTTTAGACAATAAGTCCATTAGGATGGACGAACAATTACTTACGTGGTACTACTGTGAGAGCCGCCGTAACATTTCACTCAACTATGACAGTTGACAAAGTTTACTGGAGTATAGTGTTACTAGTATTTCTTGATTATAAACATATTAATAGTATGCCGGAAAGATTAAAGTTTATTTAATCTGACATATTTTTTGTCATTTTCGTTTTGTTAACGCGGCCATATTATAAGAATGACAGTTGGCTAAGGAGTGTGGCTAAGTTTTTGCATCGGAGTGTGTTATAGGACTAATTTAATTATTGAAAAACTTTGTGTTTATCCTTTAATATATGATTATCCTACATATGTACATACATACTTGTATGTTACATAAATTCTATCGTTTTTTATCCAATAGTTAATAAAAACGATGAAGTTTGCTAACAAGTTACAAGGTGTCAAGCGTCGACTAATTAGAAATACTAATTTTACGAAGAAAATAGTTATTGGTTGAATCAACTCTAAAGGAACTGTCGAAACTGGTAAAACTGGTAAACTAAAAATTGGTAAAACTTTAATCTCTATGGATAAAAACGTATTGTCGCCAATAAAAACATATCCAATTATTTATTCTCAAGTCTACAATAGCTGCTGCACATCCTGTGGCATTGACCGCTGATCTTATATCTTGCACCTTTATTCCTTCGCAATGCATGATAAATACCCGAAGTCGTTTATATTGATAAATTCGAATAATTAACTTTATTTGTTTGGACACGGGTTCTTTTTGTGAGCAATTTTAAATATTATTTGCTTTTTATTAATAAAGTTGTGTCCATTTCTATATCAAAACTTATCTATATCAACAATTACTTTTTGGTGGACCTTTTACCGAAAATAGCGCAATTTAAAATTGTGATTCACCGCAAGATTTCTTAGATTTCCAGACTAGCATGACATTTCCATAAAAACAACTATTTCAAAATTTATTACTCTTAAATAAGGGTACTACATACATTATAATTAGTTTTTAGCATCCAGGTGATAAACATAAATTAGAATACAATTGTAGATAGGAATAGAAGAATAAAGTTTTTAATAAAATCTATGTATATCCTTTACTTTTTCATAAACTTTCAGATAGGTTGTTAAATTATGCAAGATTGTATAATATCAATTATATATCTATCTTTACCAACGAAGAAACTAATTTTAATGTATTTATCGAACTAAGTTCAAATTTAATTGAAATTAAAAATGTACATGTATATAAATCATAATTTATGAGTTCATTTGTTATGTTCGTTTTGTAAATAAGGTTCAATATTGTAGTTAAAGCCCAAGAAAGTTAAAATGCGATATACAGAAGTTTGTGTGTACCAACCACACGCTGTGAATATGCATCTCGTAACCTGAGCTTAAAATCTTCATTATCGGCGTCATCTACAATATAAGTCCCGGTTTCTTTGTAAAAAGTCTTTTAAATTAAACTTGAAATTTGAAAAGTGCGCTGGATGTATTCTAATGGATGTGAAAGCTTTGAACTTTACTTTAAAAATAAGTAATTTAGAAATAGGCGCTCCTGCTAACACGCTACCAACTCTCTTGTAACTAAATTGATATTGTAAGGGTTCGAATGATAGATTTCATCTTAATATAATTCCTGATTATCTCTGTATCAACTCCGTATTGGCGTCTGCTGCTATTCTAAAAATAGCATCACGGACATCGATACATTATGTGATATATTGATGGCCCAGAATCAGAGCATTACTCAAATGATCCAGGCGAAAATATCATAAATATTAACTATGCAGCGTTGATGAATGCCTTAAAAATCTTAAGTTTTGTTTAGAACTGTCCAGTTTCTTGAATATCTAGGAAATTTCTGTTGTCTTCGTAATTCTATTTGAATATTTAAGGGAAGGTTGTTTTATTCCAACTTTTGCTGTGAAGTCATTCTGACGAATCAAAATTACAGTAACTTTGCGGTCCAGACTGTTTAATTTGAATCCAACACTCAATTAATTTCGGTTATGATTTGACAGCATCAAATTATTCAAATTGTTTGAATTAGCGATATAATTATCGATATTATAAAAACTTTGCATCGAGTAAAAACTGTGGGTGTGTAGTTTTTGTAATGAAGTAGCGTAGTGAGACCATTCGTGAATGTTGTAGATAGTTAAATGAACGTCTAGTGTAAAATCGATGTAAAAAATCAGCTGAGAAAAAGCGGTGACGAATGAGAGGGGTTGATGAACCAAGCAGTCTATTTCGGAGCGACTAAATGTAGTGCCACAGCGAATGACATTTACTCGTGCTAGGTGCATCTACTACTATCAGTGTACGTAATGAATACCAAAGTTACACACATTTTTAGCCAACCGATTCTTTGTACCAAAAGGTGAACATCGCCTTGGTGGCCTGGTGTAAATTGATAAAATAAGGGCTATTAAAATTCCATATTTTCAACCATCAAAAACTAGCATTCAACACATAAGTATCGATTTGACCGCGACGCGTAGCAAATTAGATTAGAGTGTGGAAAAAATTAGTCTGATCGTTATTATAAATAAACGCACGAATCGAACATTATAAATCTTTGTTCTCAGTTCATATTGTGAGGTTTTTTTCCATTAAACTAATTATCAAAAAATCCAAACGCCAACATGTTTTAAAACGTTTGATCTTATTCTATTATAAATTGACATAAGAGAGATTTACTAAGAGATTTGTAGGTCAAAGTGAGTCGACCTTGGCGCTGTAGGTTTACTGTATCAGTAAAAGAATGCACCATTAAGCAAAATTGATAGTGATCACGGCGTGGACCGCACAATATCCGATTGCAAACATTTTAATTAGGGCTTCACTGCTTCACCCATAATGCGATACAGTTTCGCCAGACAGAGTGCACAAAAAACCAGCCAAGTTCGAAACTTATTTCAACTCATGTTGCTTGAAGTTTTATTATATTTAAGAATTATTTCACGTTTATATTTTGTCCTTTACACATTCCCGCGAAGTGCTATTTCACTATATTAATTAGGAGACTTTTGAATTATTAAATTGTTGATATATCAGATACCGATATCGAAATGTCACCGACAGTCCAATCGAGCGGAATCCTAAAAATAAGTTGGAGAAAAAGGCGTAGTCTTTCCGACGAGTCTGCCCGCTGGCAATTAGTACGACTTTAACCTTTTGTAGTCTTATTACTTTTTCAATGATAATGTGTTCTGCATTACGTCACATAGTAATTATAATTTATTATGTAGCGTAGTATAATTTATAAATAAAAATCTTTTTTGCCATTATTTCGATGTTTTAACGCTTTATGAAACCGAGTACCAAGCAAATCATGCATCCTATCGATATAAAATAGTATCAGTATTTTAATATTTATTATACAAAGTTCATGCTATATGCATAAGTTCATACAAAGATATTATTTGCAACATTAATCATTAATTTAACACTCCGTGTCAACTATGAATGACTGATTGGTAATAAATTAAAGTAAATACCCTTAATCAACGTTTTGATCAAGTAATAAAAGGTCTCTGACCGAGAGCATGACCTACGTCTAGGAAATCACAAACGAAATCTAGATTTGTCGCACGTAGACATTTTGTATTAAGTATCACTTGCTTTGATGTCATATTTAAAAAACTGGCAATACAAATCGTTAGATATTTGAGTAATACGTAACATGACATTAAGTTCTCTTTGAAAACAAAAAATGTTATAAAAACTCGTTCCAATATCTGCAAAATAATAATTAAAACAGATAAAAATAACTAAAATTTGCAATGAAAGTAAATAATGCTTTCATTTTTATTTGTCCTCGAGTTCTATTCAGGTTCTGTTACTTTTTCTTTCGTCTAGGATGTGGTATAAGACTTGACCTTCAGCGATCGGACGCGCGGCCGGCCATCGACCCGATGGCAAATTCAATTCCTTATCTAGGCTTTGATATGATTTATCCATTTCCTAAATGCTTGTTCGTCTATTTTGAATTAAACTTTGTGACGAGAGGCTCATATGTCATTTTTATCGTTGTACATAAAGCGTACGCGAGCAGTTTGTTATCATGTAACATGAGCAGGCTGTGCTTTGTGTGAAAGAAACTGTGCTATACATTTTATAGTTATAAGACGCTAGACATATCATTTCATTAAAATTTATATTTAAAAATAAGTTTAACAATTACAAAATGCATCACTTAAGTAATGAACTGTGTGCACAGAGCACACTTCAGTCAAGGCTTATTGAGGAATTCTTGCGTGTCTCGAGGGCTGGCGTATTCCTGTTGAGAGGAAATGGCTTGTAATGAGATGGAACAGTGTTTGCGCGTGGTCGTGGTACCCGTATGTCTTGAGGGGCGCCTTGCCAGCCGTGACGGGCTCGTTTCCGCGCGGACACACTTACAATAAAACTGATCAACACAGAAACAAAGAAATGTGTTGAAAATAAAATATTTTTTAGCAATTTGTGACGTTTTGCTTAAACAAACTTAATTTAACAACGTATTACGTAACATTGAATTGTAAAGCATAGGTTAAATTGTCATCTCGAGCATCAGTTGGTCTACAGATATTGTTGTCGTGGTGCAATGCGTCATCCGTGGCCGCCGTACGTCCGACTGTTAACTCGAGTGCTTGAATTATCGTGCGGTAACGGCATACACATGAATGTACAACACACGCTACGCGATTCATTCAATTTGTTTACTCCGTCCGTGGCGGCCGTTACGACGATACGGTCAAGGGCGACATCCATCGCTTGCTGAGTTCGCGCCCAAAATATCTTCGAACCAATACTTAACACAATGGATTTACAATTTTCTATCACCTTTACTCTGATATTATTAAAAGTTCAGAATTATTAATCACGTGACGATGCTTAAGCATTTGTGCCTCACGAATGCGAGTTGGAATGTTTCTAATTATTTCAAGAAGTTCACTCTATTCAACTATTAAACTAATTATATTAATCTTCAACAATTAGATCGCCTACGTTTGTCGACAACAAGTGGTCGCTTTGAAGCCACACGCTGGCACCACGTGGTCCATGAGACCTTCGGACCACCAACTCTTAGGTCATTTACTCCACTTACGTAACACCCGTGTAACAACTCTGTATATAATCGGCGGAATTTTTATTGACTAATTATTCGGCATTTTTTTTAAGCGGTGAAGTCAGCGGATATCGCTGAATATTCAACCAGTGTATCATTCGAGGCTAACAATAACGCACAAAAACGGACATCGAAATTATCTCACGTCGATACCTAGCTTCGTATAATAAAGTACTTCGGATCCACTGCTTACTCGGCGCGGGTGCCAGGTCGGAGGCTGCGAATGCAACATTCCACAGTAGTGACTCGCCGGACATCGGCCCACCACCATGCAAGCTTAACCCCGACGCGTAAACTTAGCGGGAAGAGGAGCTATTTAAAGGCGAATGTGTTAGTTGTCCTATTGGATGAGTGAGCCATTCAACGACGGCGAGCCAGCGCGGAGTCAACGCCCAGACGGATTAAAGGGACGATTAACGAGTGCGCTTTAATTTATAACCGGAATAATAAACGCTCACGGAAGGACGGATGGCGCGGCTCTATAGCTATGTAGTCCTAACTGAAACGTCAACCAAAAGCAAGAAGCATTCAGGCATGCTTCTGTCGTAGGTTTTCCACATTAAGTAGCTCAAGCCTGTTCTGAGTTTAGTCGTCATCGCCAGACTCGTTGCTTTAATGATTTACCTATGACAGTGGGCCAGAGACACTTTCGGTTTCGAAACGCGTATTATTATTAAGGAATTCGTACCATCAAAACGGTTCACAACCCACTTGAGAATGTTTTGTTTTTTCGCGCGATAACGTAGGTCGGAAGGGAGCCTGTTCTTTAACTCATTACGTTAATTTTTGAACTCGCATTGTAAGACTAATAAATTTATCGAGACCGGAAAAGTAAGTATGATTCGGTAAGCGAGGCACCAAGGGAGCGTGACTGATAAGAAGGTTACACAACAGGCTGAAAGAGCCAAGGTCGGAGCAGATGTGGGAAGCACAAGCGCGTCGTTCATGGCTTATCAAAATGAATGTTTGTCGAACACAAATAAGCACCACGACGTAATCAAGAGAGGCCGCGTGTCTAAGCGAGGTGTACCTTGGTGTGAATGCACTCCAAGTTCGCGGCGACAGGGCTTCGTGAGAACTATAATACTACGTAACTACGTGTTAGGAACATTGTTAGATAACAACACGTGGTAATCGATGCGTTAATTACAACGGCACATTTCAATAGCACGATCTGTATTTACATTTGTTAATAGCAAAACCACTTCGTGTCCCATTTATACGAAATGGGCGTAAGGAAATGAATTTATGACGTGGCGATAAGTAGTTTACATTTCTTACGTTCGAAGGTATTACGCGAGCTCCTAATTTACTAAATGAGATGTACTCGAAGATAAAGTTGACGCGCGCTCGGCAGGAGGGCGAGAGGACACATCGAACACATTCCGAAAGCGATATTATTTATTTTTAATTATGCCAATGAACGCTAAAGACGTTAACCTTCGCTCCATGTCTACATAAATATTGCGCCGCTTCCTGTTCGATCATGCTCCGTGATTTGCAAGTGATACGACGTATAGCGCGTAAGAATGCTGACGCTGCGAAAAGCAGTCATGTCGGGAATCCGGTCACAGGCAGTAGGTCAGCGGACTCGCTGGATCGCAGGCACCCCGTCCTGAAGGCCATGCGTAATTAAAACATCATACGCGTGGGAACACATAAATGCCAAATAGTCGGACCGGTCAGACCGGCGAATTTAATTGTTCATGATTGATGTTGTGAATAGCGTTCGAAACCTTTGTCACTAACGTGAAAAACGAAAGCTGCGGGGGCAGCGTCAACCAAAAAGACGAATCCACGCAGACGAACGCGATGCGTCAGCGCAATGCACTCCAGTTGGTCTGCGGCGCACTTGCCGCCGTATATCTATCCCTGTCGCTCCAGTAGCCAGCGAGACGTTCCTGTTTCCTGTCTCGTTTCTACGGATCACACTTTGATTTCAGGAAGTGCACATTGCAGTGGATCGTTGTAAAACTTTTAATCGAGCTGCGGGTACAAGCGACTGAAGGACCCCAATCAGACAGGGCGAGGAGTGATCGGCGAGTGCGGCGCGTGTGGTCGCGACATTTCCTCCATAACAATGAGTGATAGTGCAGCCGTCTCTTTCACGTTGGACCTTGTAGTGCTGTTGCACCGGCCAGGTTCAATATCCCAGACCTTGGGCCGATCGAGAGTATCAACGGGCAGTGGAAACTAGTTGCTTGTACCTACCACCTGCGATAATTTATCAAGTTTTTTAGCGAATGTACTTAATGGAAACAATTGATTTTGTACGGCGGTCGAAGGGAAATAGAATTTTCTACCTATTTCTTTGTCGGCGGTCCGTTTTGTTGGCGTTTGACTTATACGACTGGACATAAAAGAATTCGAGTGGTTTATGATTCGACTACCAGGAAAACTAATGAAGCGGCGGTGGGCAGCGGCGGTGGACAGCGGCGCCGCGAGCTCAGGTCCACTTCAAACATATGTGCGGCCAATTAGATGTCGGGCGCATTGCGAGAATATCAATATTAGTAGACCCGACAAAGGCTTTTAATCACCGATCTCAATTCGTTTTGTTCCTTTTGCGGTCCGAAATTACAGACTGTGAGTTCGATCACCTCGCCAAGGTGCGTTTAGGGCACCTATGCGCTCGTGTATCGTGTGAAAAATTACCGGCATTTTGCTCTTATTTCGCGAGAAGTCCATTTCGATTTTAATAATGCCTACAGCCGGTGGATTACTGGCGCGCTGTCCTTACATTGTTGTACATTCATATTGTATCGAAATTTTAGGCAAGTCTTTGAAAATAAATATGCCACATTTATAATGGGTTACATATTTCAAATATTTCATATCACTCATATCACGGAAGGGTTGCTAAGCTTTTCATACAAAAGAAAAACTATTCATGCGAAATCTCGTTACAGAGCCTATGAAGCTTTGAAAACGAAAGCGTTGTGCGATCGTGAGCGCATCTGCGCCAAGGTTACGTAGTAGGGGCGGCGACCGGCGAGACGGGTGTGACGTCACAGGCGCCGGAAACGAAGTCCGCCTCATAGAACGGTTAAATTTTGAGTTTAGAAGAAAGTATCCGCGTAGCATAGGTCAGTTGCACCAGCAAACTTTGATTTATCTTACATGTCGCCTTATATGTATAACAAAACATTATACAAATATTTTAAATAAATATAATGAAAATTAATTTACTGATATAAATAATCAGTTATTTTAGGTAAGTTTCGGTAAGGCTTTTAGATATAAATTTCTGTTTTATAATCTCTAAAGTGTATTTTGCAAGCAGTCTATATACCAATATATGATAAAATACGGTAACGTAAATAAGAAACAGTTTTGAATATTTTTATTAAATTTATGCATTGTGATAATTACATATTCCGATCCACTAATAAAACATTTTCTAAGATTTGTAATGAATCAAGGAACATACCAGGATAGAATAACGTACCACAATTTACATTCTATATTGTAAGATACTTAATTATTATATAAATAAAATGTTAAATGTTGTAGGAAAAATAGTGTTCGTAAGTTCAATGTACAATTTACCGAAAAATAAAGAAAAAAATCGTAAGTATATTTGAACAAGTTGTCTATATAACAATACGAGTTGGATTTTAATGCCTGGACAGTAAAATTAATGTTTTTTATTCTTATAGAGAGACTAATGAATACGCTGTTTCTTCGACGAATAGGCAAAAAATTTGTTTACAACCAAAGCAAATTGCAACCGCTTGTTGAGAACAAACAGTGCATTTTCTTATAAATTGACGTACCAGTTATTGTTAAAGAATGCAGAGATTTTCTTCTGAAAGATTGTCAACGTTAAACTATCAACTGCATCAAGTACTTGATTATTATATAGATAGAGATTATATCGACTAAAATATGAGTAGTGTTGGGTATTTGGAGCGCAACTTAAATGTTACATTTTAAGCTGTACCTTCAAAGAATCTTAAATTTTCTCGGGCGCCGAGTGAAAACGGAAACTTGCACTTTAAGGTATTTCATGCAAAATGTTGTGAATATGATGAACGTTTTGAACAAGTCGTTTATACCCGTCGCAGCGGTTAGAGTTTCCGATAGGCGTGTGACGCAGCCCCGCGCGTGGCGAATACAAAGTGACTCATGGTACGAGCCCGGGTCAACATTGAACCGTAGGCCTATTGCTCGAACATTCTATTCATATTTGTCGCTGCTATTTTCGTTACTCTTATTTCATTCCAAGAGGTTAAAATATAATGCGCGAAGGCTGCCTCCATTCGAAGGCTATCGTTAAGTCAATATTTTAATCCTCTGTGACCACGATGTGTAAATAAATGAGAGATAAGTTTCATACGCAAGAATAATTAAATACCGGACTTACAAATGAAATCCAATTATAGTCAATTTATATAGATTCTTAACAAAATGACAATAAGCTCGTTGCTATATAACATAGCATGTACAGTAGAGTTGTCAACCTCCAAACAAGTTTAAACGAAAAAAATCAATGTTATTTTCGTTGATGTGCCTTAGTGCACCTTTTCTCGATTTATTGATTAATGTTGGAATTATTGAAATTCTCTCGGAATTATTAAGCCAACAGTGGAAAGCTTTGTTGTTCAAGCGCAGCGTGATTTCGACAGATGTTACTAGTCGAACGGACTGATGAAATGCTTTTAATGTGTGATAAAAAGTAATGAACGAATTCACGCCCGTTGTCATTACCGCGGAGAATAAGACGGCGTGCGCAGCAGTAAAATTTAAAACGCGTAAAGGCAACGCTGCCCGCCAACTTCAATTAGATTTCGCGAAAGGTGAACAATAAGAAATAAAATCTGATCTTTTACGATCGTTCTGTCAGTCGTTGGTCAGCCGAAATGATCGTAAACTCGAGAATGCAACGGGTTCGATGATAAAAAACCAAGAGTTAAACTTTGACTTGAGACGAATTTACAGAAACAAAACGCGATGGGGTGGTTTGGTGCCGTGAAAGTAGGTCATCGCGAGATTCATGGGCTGAGTTTCAACTGATTTGGTCGGAGACGACGCGACGCCCATAATGTATAAATCAAAAGCTCGCCGACGCTTGATGGAACTTCTAAGCAGTAGATTTGCGTGTAAGATGTTACGACATAGATTTTGTTTATGCTGTGCGTGGATTGGATCGATTCAGTGCAAATTTTTATTTGGAAACAACGGAGGCCTTCGCCGCACAAGAATACCCGCGGAATGCAAAACGGAATCTCGTTCGGTCTTTGTTGCAGATTCCCAGACGTCGGCGACGGCGAGAGGTAAAAAGCGGTCACGTGCACCGCCTTATAAATTATGAACTTTGGCGGTTATTAGTCGTCTAAATGACAGGGGCGCGGGGTAGAAGTGCGCATAGTGACACCGCTTTACCGTTACAAAACCTAGCGAGTCTTGTAAAAGGTAAAAACAAGCGAAGGGCGTTGGGGTCGAATATCCAGTTGCGCGACTCTTTTCTTGCCCTTTCTTCATTTAAATTCGAGGTCGTTAGGGCCTCAACAGGAGCGAATAAAGGGTTCACGTTTGTTGGTGCTTACAAAGCAACTAAATCAAATCGTCGAATCACAATAAGGGTTAGAGAAACAGGCAGTTTGAACCGTTAAAAATAACCCCAACGTTAAATAGTAACCAGCGCACTTCAAAAGCAAATGAGATAAATTTTATAGATTCACTCCCTGGGAGCATTAGGCCGAATTCTTATATATAAAAAGCCTTACGGCAATCATGGGTAAAATGTACATACGATTAATCGATTATGCAATTATCTACAAGGTATTCTTTTAAAATAATCTCTTGCATTCTATTTACGTCGATATATTTTATCGCTGGTCAATAATTCTTGACGGAGATATAAATAAGATCGGAGTGTAAAACGTCCGAGTGGCAGATAAAGTTATTTATTCGTGCATAAACGAGATAGACGGTCGTATGCATCTGGGCAGGGTAGGTCGGGATTTTGGGAGATAATCATGCTCATTACAGTGACGGCTAACGTCTACTACATTATTACAACATGAGGAGATGATGGATGCAATGAAATCGGGCGCCTCGACCTTGCAGACACGTATTGTTTTCGCCCAATCGTCTGCATGAGGTCACACTCGCCTAGATTGCCTTTGCGAACTTAATAAGCTTAATTTAAATACACAAGCTTACTATGGACGTTTTCATCTACATGGCCGGTTTATTTTAAGCAAATTCATCATTAATTACTGTTAATTCGAAGGCTAACTACGGTCTTCGTTACCATGGTTACTACTCAATAAAATTGATTAAAATAAAATAGTTATTAAGAGGCGACTTGTTTTTAAAGTAAGATTACTTTTAAGGTGAGTTTTAAATTGCTTTTACTTTACAAATGAGAATGAAATGCAGAGGTTGTGAAATTGCGACCGCAAGACATCCGGCGTACAATGCAAGTGTACAGACGGGACGAAAGCTCGCCGGATGCACGTAATACGCAGATCGACCCTATTTGTACATTTATCGGTTAATATTAGCAATCGCACGCGGTAATGTCTGGGACTTTGACAACTATTCTAATTTAAATTTTTAACATATAATACACTTATCATGCATTTCTATTTTATATACGTTAGCGCCTGTTGTTTTTCTTAAATAATTAAAAATCCTCGCAGCTAAATAAATCTACCACGAAAGCGAAATATATCAGGTTCGAATCCCGGTCCGGCCATTAAAAAATTATAAATTATAAATTAATTCTCTGGAAGGGCTTGACATTGTTTTTATGTAACTATAAAATTACTAAATATATTTTGAATAAAATTTTGCAGATGATTTTTACAATATTTATCCGATGAAATTGAATCTTTGCTATTTTATTGCTGAAAGTAATCGTGACAGGTGGTAGAGCAAACCTACCTAGTACCTAGCAAAGGTAGCTAAGGAAAACTTAGATGTAGGGACTAGGAGAATATGAATGTCAGAGATATCAAATGAAGCGGTCTACCAGGATACGTTACCGCAGAACTAGTGAAGCCATGGGTGTGTGGGACCACAGCAGGTTTGTCTATGTCTATATATATCTTGTATATGTGTTTGCATAGAGACTCAATGAGTTTTTCTCCTTTATTTATAACCACGAATGGGTATCATAAAAGGCACTTAAGTATAATTTCCACCATTTCGAAAAGAATGCATATGCCTCAATGCATCATAATTGGATGTATATGTCAAAAGATTCTTTGACGTAAAACTTCAGTGTGAATCGTTAATTTTTAGAGTGAATGGTATCTCCATTATTTCATAAGTAAAGAACAAGAGTAATTTTGTTCACGCAATGAAAATCTCGCTACGTATATTGAATTTTGTATGCAACGTAGATTTTGTGATTCAATACTTCTGACAACAATGCAAAGAAAACATCATTAATTTCTCAAACGTCACACTATCATATACAAACACGTATGAATTGGACATGATTATAAAATGTGGATATCGGAATCATTTTTAATAGTTTTTTAAAGGAATCCTATTTATTTTGACCTTCAAAACTGATAGGTTAATTGCTAAGCTTTTGGCGGTTTTTAACTCAATGATTCATAATTATACACTGAGATTACCAATCGTAGAACCTGTCATTATGATATACAAATAATTACTTAGGTACGATCAATCTTAAAATTAGGGTAAGAATATTAACGTGCACAGACATAAGTGGTGTATCAACGGAACTGTGTGTTCGGACACACTTAAAAATCATTTTATCATGTAATCACATTACTTTCCGATCTAAAAATGCAAACTACGGTTATTTTTTATGAGTTTTAACTGTATTTACCCTCATTTTAATGTAATAATAATTCTAAGAAATTATTTATTTTACAATTGTTATATTACTAATGTAAGTAGTACCATCATTCTTTTATATCACAAGTGATCAACACAGTTATAATAAAAAACAAAATTATATATCGTTCATGATAAAACAAACTTTAAGTCTATATAAATAACATCAATCACTGGACTGAGCCATTCAAAGATAATTTATTGGGAAGCAAATTATTCTCAGGTACCTATGCCAGTATATCATCAGCAAATTCTCTTCTAAAACATGTTACTCTGTAATGGAGAATTAAGATTAATATCGATATTTTTTGTCAGTGAATCAACCCGATGATTACGATTTGAGGTCATTAAGACCCTCGCGTGTGACCCGCAAATGCAGATGCAATGACGCAATATAATAAAACCATTTTTATTTTTTACACAATATACCACCCAAGAATTAAACCACATATGATTTTCAATTCGTATTAACATCAACAAGATTTTTTCGACGTCTTAAACGGATATTTAAACACAGGGTTATTAGGTAAATTCCAGATATTAAGTTGTTCCAGTTATTACGTATTAAAGTGAAAAAGATATCTAAACCAAATTCTCTAGTTATATATTTCTAATAAACACTTATTAGAAATTATTAAATAAGTGCATCCAAATGCAGTCAATTTTAAATCCGTTACCTGTCAAACGTTGACAGTTCACAGATGATTAATTGCTAATTTGTTACATGCTTATTGCCTAAAACAATGGATGTACCGTACACAGAAACGCGAATCGAAGCTATCGTATTAGAATAATAAGATAATGATACGTCTGGCTAAGCGATCCGGCAAATTGGCGCGTTTTTTCTCCGTCGATGTTGCCATGTCTGCTCTTTTGATTTATTCCCGCCCAGTTAACTAGTTCAAGGTTATTTTACATATCGCGATCGTGAATGGACGGCTTTATATTAATTTGCGATAGGTCATCGGAGGTCGCTGAGGTCACCCGGACGCCCCTAAAACATGTCATCGTCTTCACGATTCGAATTATTATTAAAATAGGTATTTAAAATATAGATCCTTTCTGTAATCAATTTACACATTTGAAATACATGTCATCATTTAAATTAATCAGATGCGCAATATGTTAATAAGTTACGGATTCCGAATGCGGTTTTAATTGTTACAAATAACGCAAAAAAGCTATGGGTGCCGGCGACATTAAGTTATTTTGTAACAGAGTGCATTGCACTGGGAATTGACCGCTTTAGGATGGCAATACGGAGGGCGCGACCAAACCTTATCGGACCATAAACAATTATTCGAATTTCATATGCGCCACGTGACTTCACGTCACCAATAACAAATTAACATCTATGTTCATACTTATAGGTGTAACATGTATAAAAATAATTTCTAGAGAAAATACTACTTGTGTACCTCCTACGACATATGAATTCATAAATTGACAATTTAAAACGTAACAGCAAACATTATGTATTGGAATTTTATATTCCATTTAGATATTAAGATCTAACTAGTTGGTTTTTCCAATTAGCATTAATTTTTTCCATTAGAAAATATATTTCTTATACTAACAAGAATAAGTATGTAAACATAATTTAAAAACGCAAAACTCGATCTTAAACTTTCCAATGAAGTTCAAATGATAAATTGCGAAGATGACGCCATCATAGCTCGTAGGTCAGTGAAGAGAATGCTTACTTATGTACGTCGGTTATTACAGTTTGATTAGATTGTATTGTACAATGATTATAATGTTTAAACAATTTAGTAGATTTCCTATTGGATTTTGCTTTGTATTTGAATTTTGAATGTATTACAGGAATTTATGATTTTACACAAGTACCTACTTGGTTATAGTGTATACTTTAAAGTAGTGGGTATTATTAATTAGAAAATATTAGTCCTTACATTAAAACAAACAACCGTCTTAGTGGCTTGTTATATACATGAAGCACGGATTCGAGGCCCGGAGAAACAATCGCTTTTACTACGTTACAAGTTATGTGAAGTAAAGAACAACGAAACAAATGTGGATGACCATTGCGCCACAAACCGTGTCTGTATCACGAAAATTACTTACCAAAATTACATAGTAGACATTAGATCTCAATTTAAGCTATCGGAGTGTAACGATTATGTAATTGACATTTACTAAGTATGTGAGACCACCTCGCTGCGTCCGCGCAAAGTCACTTAAAAGTCACATTGTTAAAAAACAGGCCACCGGGGAACAAGTGTAGTCAAAGAGCCGAAAAGCTAAACACACGAACGCAACTTAAGGTTTTATCTAAATATTTGCCTTGTAACTAAAGAGAACTTAATTTAATACACGACAACAACACTAATTAAACAAAAGATCAAATTCGTTAATTATTTTTCTTCATAAAATTATTTAAATAGAAAATAACATCACCACGCCTAGCTCTTAATCTCAGAATTCATCAGTGTGAGCAATATTTTAAACATGTATGCAAAATATTAAAATATATGTCAACCGGTCGGCGAGCTTTGTTCTATGGCAGTGTGATGTGACCCTAGACTTGCCTAATCACTCGGATAAAGGGATCCTTATCATTATTTTATTAACAAAATAATTTCTGGTAAGTAATTTAAAAGATGATTATGTGAGCTTATATTATTAATTTTTCAAGAAATTTGATTCATTTCTGATATATCAATTCGATTAATAGTGAGGTTTAGAATGCAACAGTTCACATCGGGCTCATCTAAATATGCAGAAAAGTGATGTAAATTGAATAAAAGCTCGAAACAAGGTTTTATGAAGGTTTCGAATATTTGGTATAATAAAGTACATAGTAAAATTATGAATCTATGACATTTATCGCTATACCGAGAAAAATGAGGCCACTTAACAATTTCATGGTTGGAAATGCTAATTTTTTTATTCACCGAACGCATGACGTTATTAGTTTTTAGTCTTAAAACGATAAACATCTAAATGAAATAAATATTTCGGTATCTTCAAACCAAAGCCAAAGAGCGCTGGTAAAATTACAATAGTTGAATCTATTAGGCGTCAGGTAAGCGAGAGGTCATTATTAAATCGGTCTAAGTGACTGGCTAGGGCCACCTCCGTCTTATTCTAAATTTGCAATTTATATCAAAGAGACATTACGTTAGCGAACCAAAAACCTAATATAATCAATAGTTAATGTTATACAAGCAAAATACTGCAAAGCTTTGGCTTGTGCGTAAAAATATATAACTTTCATCATTTCAGCCGTAAGACGTGCACTGCTGGACAAGCCTTTATAATGTATAATATAACTTTATTAATGGTTATAAATGGCTTAATGGTTTTAAAAATGTACCATGAAGAGAGAGGTATCGGGTTCGAATCTCGGTAGACAATTATGATTTCATTTATAATTTATTCAGTCCCTGAAAGGCCTTGACAGTGGCCGGACGAGTGTCCTAAAATTGTCGCTCCCGTGGGAGAGCCACGCTGAAGCATAGCCACGGGCTCACAACATACTCAGCGTGACACGGTACTTGTACTGTGTTTCGCAGAGTGAGTGACGATATCGAAAGCCCTAAAAAAGTGCCGCTTAAGCGTCGTAAAAAGCCTGCAACACATCCATTGCGTTGTTTTCCATGGGCGGCGGTGTCTTCTTTACACAGTATGGAGAGTTCCTGTAATAATAGCAGGCAGTGACAATCGCGCTATCAACCCTACTACCGGCATTCCACTCCATATTTAACAAAGATTATGGAATTAGCCGATGAGCGTAGATTTTTATAAGAAAATATGTCGTCGGCATTTTAACGATATTTGAACATCGATATAGCATATTTATTGCCTTTGTTGCGGGCGCGAACGCCCTCTCATATTAAAAACGTGATTTATAGTTTATACATGTTTGCTGAAGGTGGTCCTAATTAATTGACGTCAATAACGGAGAAACCGCCTTCTCTAGCACGTCAAAAGAAAAATGACCCGTTCAGTTGTTCATTGAAAACGGCCCCATGTGAAAATTTATTGTGAAAACGATACGTTCCCGCGGGATGGGCCACCCCAATCAAGCGAAGTGTGTTTCTATGTCAACACTTGGTCAGGAGTCTGTGGGGCTGTCTTTTTAAATTTAGGTTAACTTCGAGTTCAGTTCACATTTTGAACACTGAGCGACGAAATATCAAATGGCTACTTTCACTTGTACTTCTCGTCAGACGCACTCATTTTCCAATCGTTAAACATTAAAAACAATATGGCGGAGAACAAAGCGAGCGTACGCGCAAAAACGAGATCGGTTTAAAGTTCGGAATAAAAACAATTTCCAAGAAGCGTTGACCGACTCGCCAATTATAATAAAATTGTTGTTCAATACCGCCAGCGAAGTAGCCATTTCACATGATATTTGATCAATAACGTTAGTGCAAATAAAGATTAAAATGATAAAATAAAATGCGTCTCGGACGAATTGAGTTAAAAGGATTTTTGCCAATTATGTTGTTAAATCAGACTATTTTCGTATATTAAAATTACTTGGTACTAATCGCACGGGTAACACATCAAATGTAAGCAATTACGATTCATTGGGCGAAACGTAGCGGTGTTGAAAAAGGATCGATGCTCACGCGTCCCAAGCCTCGCACCGATTCTAAGGATTATTACGGCGGAATGTCGCTCCGCAGCTCTCGCTTTTCGAGCACCCACCTCTACCCGTGATATAATCGTTTTATAGTTTATTTAATTTCATATTCCTTTTAAATGGAGTTGTATCTGTTATTTGAAATAATCGATTAAGTGCAATCCAATATTAATTCATTAGTTCTAGTTTCGACTTGAAACAATCTAGTGATGATTCTCCAATTATCAAGTGATGCTAGTATCGATTATAATAGATTCTTATGGTATAGAGGACAATACCGCTAGCGGGTCTACTATATGGTAAGAGAACATCGCCGCCCATGGACAACCGCGCCACACTCTGCACTGGGTCCTTTGTCAGCTTTTCACGCCACTTAAGCGGCATTTTTAAGGGCCTCCGATATGCTCACTCAGTGAAACAGTAGAAGCAGCGTTTAAAGTATAACTACCATTTCACGCTGAGTGTCTCGTGAGCTTAGTAATAAAAGATGATATGAGAATATATAGATACGCACTTTTAATTCTGAATACTACATGCACCAATTTTGCATGATATGAGGTCATCACACAACCGATCAGTTTGTAAAAACTGGTGAGTTCACAATCAGCAGGTGCAAGCGGCAGATGTGAACGCGGGCATTTCGTGAAAATATGTACTATCGGCTTAATTTATACGGTATACGTATAAAATAAATATTTAGTACTTGTATTAATAAATGAATTCCTGTTTTCATGGCTTTGTATGTTAGAAGTTGAGTCGGATATGTGATCATCAGATGTGAATTTTAATACATCTATTGGATTTGTTTATTGCAGGAAATTATGTAACTTGTAATAAGTATCACTATTATTATTATTAATTTATATTCGTGATACTTTCATTAAAATTTTGAAAATCCGAATCGATTGGATTTTAGTCATAAATAGGTTCTTTCCAGAAATAAAACTTTTTGTGTTAACTATATAACCTAACTAATAAAATTTAATTTAATAAAACATGTACATTCAATGTTATATATTATATTTGCACCCGTGGGAGAACCATAATGAAACATATGATGACGCACAATTGGCCGGCTCGACCTAACAGATACCACGGGCTTACATAATACTCAGCGTGAAGCGGTACTTGTATTATGTTTCGCAGAGTGAGTAAGAATATCGGAGGTCCTTAAAAGTTTCCGCTTAAGCGGCTTAAAAAGCCGGCAACACAATCAAAGCCTGTTGTACGGTTGTCCATGGGCGGCGATGTATTCTTAACCTGTAGACCTGCCAGCGCCGATGTCTGCTATATAATAAAAATATATATGTTAGATTAAAACATGATCCACACAGGACTCAATAGATGGCGCACTAATACTTCAAATCCATGAAAGTCGAAAGAATAAGCATCAACTAAAATAGTACTTTTCCAGTTTCCGAGTTGTTTACCAAAAAGTTTTATAAAGGTGAACTTGTAAAAATCTTCTTTTTTCGATTTTTAATTATGTTACGGCAGGTGGCATATGAGGTTTTCAGCAAAAACGAGTATTCAATTAATGGCGCGGAATAATGGGCCAGCATGTGAAACAAAAATCTGAAGGCGAACGCGTACTGAACTGCAATTCGATATGCCTGTATCGAGCTTTTAACATTTTCACGAGGGAAATAATATCACCTTACCACCACCCACAGCCACCGCCCTCCCTAAATGCTGATGTTTGAGATGATTAGCAAAGTTTCTGTTTCTTTAATAATAAAAACAACTAGATGTAAAGAGAGTATTATTTAAACTTGCTTTTAACAAGATACCGAAAAGCTTCACGCTAAATGCCAACCATTTAATTTAGCGATAGGAACAGGTAAAATTTAAGTGCAGGTAAGCCTTCACGGGAAAGGAGAGGAACCCAAAATAATAATAGCTCGAAGCGATTGGAACAAAACCTTTTCTTACAAAGGATTTTTACTTCACAGATAACTATTTTTATGATACGTATTTCAAATGCGTTAAAATCGGCACTTTACTTTTGATCGCTTAATTAGTGACTGATTTTTTGTTATTATTTTGTTGTTGTAACACCCGTTAGAATTTCTAGAACTTTACACAACATTAACAAGAACACATTAATTATGTCTCGGCCTAGAAAAATATTATAGTGAAAAGTTAATACTTAATTCATTGAATGAGCTTTATACTTATCGGTAATTAATTAAGGAAAGAGTCGTACGACAGCTGTGAAGTCAAGATAACAGCGACAAACAATTTACACGACAATCGTCATGACCTAAAAACTTTACCTGGTCTCGCCTTACATATAACAATTAACTCTCTCATCAGTTATCACTATGAAACTTTTGTAAGTTTGTACGTTGCTACAAATAAAGCTTTATTTAAAATTAATATGAAAATGGTCTATACCCTTACCCAATCATTGAAGTATGTACCACGCTGGGCACCCTTTATTAAACAATAACTTGCAAAATTATTACCAGTTTCAGAATACAGAAAGTTATTCCTATATGCTTTATTCTTAGAATACAATTTATATTTATAAATTATATATTAGCAATTCCACCGGATAACTAGGCCTCAACAAGTGCCAAAATATCCTTTAAATTTTGAAGCTTAATCATATGGTGGCCTAATTTCATCACGGCTCTAATGCTCTAAGCTTTAATGATTTACTTTGTTCATATAATACATAACAAAATACTCAGCGTGAAATTGTAGTTGGTTGTACTTTGGATTAAGGATATCGGAGGCCCTAAAAAACGGTGCTTAAGCCACCAAAAAGCCGGCAACACCGGCGCAGATTATCGCGCGGTACTCCATGGGCGTTGTTCTCTATCATATAGGATACTATATAAAGAACAAAGTAAATCAGTAAAGAAAGAATATTTTAAATTTGAGCAAATGTTTCTTAATAAACAATTATAGCGCTTGAGAGTAAGAAATACGACGAATAAGTAAAATGACGTATGTGTGAAAGGGGGTCTCGTCACGATAAGACAGGACATTATATGTAGGTATTATAGAATAGGGCCAGAATGTGACCGTTGCGTACGCACGTTAAAAACGTATAACGCAGCTGTCATACATTTTGTCATTGCCCTTTCGATGATCGACGACGCGCGAACGCTACATTGAGGTACACGCACTATTTCCAGTACTCTTACTTTCATGTGTGACAATCGATGTTTTCAGTTTGTGATCCATAATTTCTCATTCATGACAACTGTAATTAATATTCACAGAAGTTGAACGCACGCGGTAAATGAAATAAACAAAATATTTAAAAGTCAATGGTGTAATTTAAGCACGTATATAGGAAGTAATTTGCACGTTAATATACGCTTTATTTCACAATGGATTTTGTTTTATAATAAGTAATAACAGGCCGCCAGGTGTTTTATTTTTAATCGGTTAATGGTATGGCAACGAATTAACATCAGGAAGTGCTTTCGTTTTGTTCGTACTCTTGGACGATGTACGATCCTTCAAAATTTAGAAAAATAATGTAACATTTTCGATTCATGCATAAGCTATCGTTAAATATTACCAGAACGCGAGGACAGGTGCGCAAACGCCACATCGAGTCAGTACTTCAACGTTAAAGCGGTTGAAAGCAGATGGCAAACTTACCGATAAGATGCAATAAAAACTTGACACTACAAGTTATAGACGAATATGTAACGGACTCTTCACAAAGAGAAAATATAAATAAAAAATTACTATTTTGTTGAAAGTGAAAAATCACCAAAATAAAATAATTTTGTTGTATAAAGAAGAAACGTTTTATAAGGATGTTATTTTTAGTTTACGATTTAAAAATGATGGGAACTAAAACTTGTTAAGAGTATTATTAAATGTCTATTGTAGTATTTGGAGTACAAATCAGGCACATGTGTCCCTACCAACTAGACAGGGCACATTCTTACAGCAACAACTTTTCGCACATCTGCGTCGTACGGGCTTTGACTGGTTGGCATTAACATCGTATCCTGTCATTAAACCTTTACAAGAAACTGAACAACTATTTTTTCCATTACAATAACGCTCTCCGCGACAAATAGTTTAATCTCGAACAGAAATTACTATCATATAGTTTTGTAAGAAAATAGTCACATTTGCTGTGGAATAATGAAGAAGCCAGAAGGATCACTTATTACAGTCTACGTATTAAATCGAAATGGGAGTGAGTCTAATTCGCAGCGGAGCTTGACAACCTGAGATGGATTGTTGTCAACATTAGTGCGGGAAGCATATCGACTTGTCGCTTTATAATAACACGCTTACTAATAGTATACTAACACACGCTTTATACGCGACATATTTAGAGGAATATAGAGCTAATAGCCAACTATATAAGATCCTATTCCCCCCGGCAACATTTTGACGTTTAAGACTCAATAACTGTGTAATAAATAATCATTCGCGTCCGCAAGTACTTGGCGCGGGTCGATGGGCATTGGATTTCAAACTTAGATGCAAAAGGGCTCAACGTTCATAATTGATCGTGGAAGGCAGGTTTGCCTCGGATTATGGGTTTATTCGTGCTGCCGCGGCAATTAGGAAGTCATTCATTAGGATCCCTAAGTTTCGCAGACGTGGGGGTGCCCTGGCAGTGTCGTCATGCCGTTTCTTTTTAAATACATGTGTTCTGTAGTATAAAATAGATTTAACGGCCGTAATGTCCTGATATGTAATAGAATTTGTTTAAAACTGCGTTAGACTAACGTTCAATACAAACAGAAGCGTAGTAACACGACCTGTTCCCGAAACTGGCGCCAGGAGTGACAGAGACAGGGTTATAAATCTGAAAATAAACCTCAAATTCATCGACTTAGATGCATCCGTAGATCTTGTTTCCGAGCGCGTGATAAGGACGCAAGATGCGGTTAGCGGCGTCCCAGAATGCATCTGTCAAGATACACAAAAAATGGGGCCATGGAATTTCGGGACGTTTCTCAGGCAGGACATATGCTTCGTTTATTTTTTATATAGTAGTTTCATTCAAAAATTGTCAACAGCCACGAATTTCTGTAAGATTACACAAATCCGTTTAAGTAATAATGGTTAACAATCAATTTGTTATGTAATAAAACATCTAAATTGACCTAGCCTATTTCAACAATATTAACCGGATTAACAATGTTCGAATAGGACTATCTTAAATAGCACATCTACCCCAAATGCTATACGAAGCTCTTTTCGAAATACCATCCGATTTTATTAGCATTATATCCGTTGAACCAAGGCGAGCACAAATCCCAAGTACACTAGGCGTGCAGAAATGAGCAGGAGCCAAAGCCTTGACCCTGACTGTGGTGGCGTCGACCGGAACGCACGCTGGGCTACAATGCGAATCTCCATTACCTACCTCTTCCAGTCCAATCGCACAGCAAGGGCTTTGGTCTACATAAAGTACATATACATCTGTTATAAATTACTCGAAACCGAAAGTATAATATATTTATGCAATTTATTTGCATGAAAACTCTACATACGACTAGGTTCCTACATTAAACAACTAAAATATAACAATCTTTTATTATTTGTCTTATCTAACCTAACAGATTAAAACGTGTAACAGTTAACCAAGAGTTGAAGGATAAAAAGTAAAATTGGGAGGCCAAAGGGTTGGCAGTCATTGATGCGGAACCGGTCCTAAACTAGAACCGGCTTTTGACGGATAGGGATGAATTACTCATTTACATTTGGGAACTTTATGATCTTTCATACTTTAAATACCAGACGCGTTATGTTCTATGTTGATACGAAAAATCATATAACATCACGCCTAGGATGGCTTTAGTTAAGTAAATAAGTAGTATAGCTATTTTGAAGGAGTAGTAATGTTATAAATTTTTGCTGTAAGTGGAATGCGCTTAAAGCAGATGTAATGTATTGTAAAACCTACCGAACTTACGAGATCCAAAACAGAGCGACGCGCCACCACAAATCAAAACAACAAACGAGCCGACAGGATTCGATCGACTTCAGGGACAATCGAACATCGATAGTCGAGACTCGACATCAACCGGACGTGACGTCACGCCGTGTCCGCGGGTAAACTGGAGAATTTTAAACAACCTCCATTTCGTGTATTTATCTGAACACATGTCATTTGGATAAAATTTTTGTCGTTTTATCACTATCACTGTATTATCTTAGCATTAAAGCCTATATTTTAACTGAATTGAATTATTCAAAGGATATTGTTTTATATTCATGTCATAATTTTAGTTATAAGGCCGTAATTACATGTTGTGCTGAATTTTAACGGTTTTTGAGCCTTTTGTTTAAGAAATCGAAACTGATTCGTGTACGTAGTATTAAATTAATTCATGTGAGTACAAACTTTGTTTATTCTTACCGTACAATATAAGATATATGTACAATATAAATTTATTTCTTTAATAGAAAATAAAATCATAGATTTAAGAAGAAAAATATATTCATATAAACTACTTAAAATCAAAATAATAATTACCATGGTAATTGTCATGATAGCTTAAATCAAATAAATAGAATTATTTAGATTACTTTATGTAAAGAAAAATACAAATTTCTATTTGGATATATATATGTACTTAGTATATTATTTATGTTTACGCGGGTTTGACATTTTTATGTTCTGTAGAAGTGACTTTTATATTATTCCTTATGCGGCTAGCTATTTAAATCGGAGAAAAGTATTGGTTATATTAAATAATAAGTATTCATTTATTTCGAGGTATATGCTTTAAGTTTTTGTCAGTAAATTTATGATAAGTTATGGATTTCTATTTTTTAGAGAAACATCGTTTTATTACTATCCAGTTTTCTATATTTATAGATATACATATATGAGTCGCAACGTCACCATCAAAGTTGCCAGATATAGCAACATTGGAAGAATAAGAATAATAATAAAAATAATAAGATTTTTTTATAAGACTACGACATCACTATTTCTCAAACATTATTGCTGGTTTAATGAAAAAATATTACAAGCAGTAAAGTTTTTCTGATGCACTTCTACAACTTAACAAAAGCCTTCAGACCCAAGTACAGGTACTTGAACGATACTTCACAAAAATCCTTATGAATAAAAGAAGTTTTTTGAATTTCTTTATTCGTATTGTATGTTGCAGGGCTAAATAAAAAATTCTATAGTCTGTCTTACTTCTGTACCAACAAAACAGGATGAGAAATTTCTTTATTTAACAAATCTGAAAAATTCAATGCTTCTATGCTTTAATAAACTTTTGGTGAATGTCTCAAAATTTTAAGGAGTCCTAACGAAACATACATCCAAAACATTGAAACAGTCTAAACAGCCATCTAAAAATAGAGCAACCTACATTATTATTTCTGTTCATGGAACTTTGTCGCATGTAGCCACAATATATTTTGTTATTGGAGAAAATTATAATAGAAGGTATACAACTTATTGAAGAGGAATGCAACCGTGTTACAATTAAACTTACTCTGTGCAGAATGTTATAGGTATACAGGTTACACATAGATTGGTACTTAAATTGTAGATATAAACTGAGTTGGTGTTATTGCATTTTAAACTAAATATCGGTTAGATTTGTTAAAATAATCCACAAATTACCTTTAAATTATCTATGACCCATTTAAAATGTAAAAGTTATAACATTCGTTATATTAATCTGTTAGATATGAACATTTACATGGAACATGCGTCTCAAATGAAGATGTATGGATAATTATTGATTTGAAATTAACACAAGTTAATTTTTATTAAACGTAAATATGCCCAAAAACGACTTGTATTTCGTATATAATAAGGTTCCTTTAAATAAATGGTAATATTTCTATTGTTCGGTTAGAAACCGGGTACTTTCAGCCATATAACGAACAAAATGTGTAGTAATAGCAGTTAGAACAATAACTTGGTGAATTATCTAAAAATTAAAAACCATGCAATTGTTAAAGTTAATACCTATTGCTCCACAAAAATTTAAGCATGCAATTAACTTTTTTATCGGTTTCTAATGCACATTTACTAACAATTTGTTCCAGATAAAGCTTCTTTGTCGGAATTTTTTCATTGGTCCGATCCATTTTGAAATAGGCAACCGACATCCCTTGGGTTCATTTTTTGCTAACGGCAACTTTTAATTAGTTTATCCAATTTTTTCAAACTGACTAGCTTTCTGGATGAAGATACAAGCATGGGAACTAGCGACATGCAATTAGGAATTTGCGCATTAATATGTATAGAATCACTGCATTCTACGTGCATGGCCGACAGCACATAATATTCGCGAGGGTAAACAAACAGAATGTATTAACATGTAGAAGTAATGCTCTCTTACAACGCAATTTAAAAGGCGAAGGGCTAATCGAACATAACCTAAATCGCACGTGCGTCCAGCGCCCTCACGAGGGTGGAGTACCATACGAAATATGTGGAATGGAATAGAAACCGCCATTCTTAACCGGCAACAATATAACCTAAAGTCTTACCTTGCCTTCCAACGATTTCTGCGACGTGTTCTGATGATGGTACTGGTACGCATTCGGTCATGTTCTGGGATTTTTTAGTGCGATCGTCTGGGGGCGGCGCGAATCCAAGCGGACTGGCGAGTGGGTTCGTTGAGGGGAGAGTTTCGCCGAAGTTAAGCATACTCAGCTCTAATGCCAGTTGGAACGCCCGCTGGTCCTCCACCAGCCCACCTCCGAGCTCTCCGAAGAGGCTTGACGGCATTTCCACTTGTGAAGTAATCTTGCCGGCTGCGAGAGGTCGCCCTCTCGTATCTCTCACTGCGTAAAAAAAGCACGTTCGATCGTGTAAGGTGCCGCGTTTTATATTGACACGCACGTGCACTAGGATCGCGTCGCGGCAGCAGACTGATTCGCCGGCCGGCCGGCGCGGCATGGCTGGCGCACGCGCTCGCCGCCCGCGCCCCGCGCTCTTCACCCCGGGGGTTGCACTGCCGCGGCCGGCGAGTGCAGCTTCCGCCCGCCCGCCCGAGCACCGCGACACATCCAGGTAAGTACTACCTATCTGATCACTAGGTACCATGCAGCTCTCTCTACTACTCTAGATATACCTACATACCTATCGTGCTCCGCTACGTGCCTAATTAATCGGTTGTAATTGCGGAATGACGATGCCCGTGAAATATTACGCTTGCAGTTCCTATATGTAAATGATAAAATACTTTTTCTTACTATTGTACCAGTAGGTTTTTATTGAACACACAGAAGTTCTCTATAGATGGAACTTTATGTGTATATATATTATGTAGTAAGAAGGTATAATATGTATTTATTGAGTACGTATCACACTAAACATATAAGTTAGTGATATTCCCTCTTCTCAAGTTCAACATTTTATTGTCCCTAGGTCAAGGTAAAGCAAGTACTAAATTTTATTACTTACGTGTCCAACGCTTCTCATTCTACATTCATACTTTATCTAAAATAGATTTAGGCACAAATTGCAAAAGTCGCTTTCTTGGTATTTATTTTAGGCAACAAATAATTTAGACAAAATTTATTTTTTCATTGACCAAATACAGTAACATACATAGCTTTATAAATTTGTAGAAAGTAGAAACTGACTGAATAGAGGCAAGCACTCAGATATAACTACTTCACAAATATAAAATATGTCGATTTTTCGAAAATACAACATTTGTAGTAGATAGAGATCATTAAAAGTCAGGTACATTTTGTAACAAAAGCAATTCAGGTACGTTTACACATTACACACAAAGAAAAGAGGTTTAAAAAGATATATTCAATCAAAGGAATAAAACAGTATACATATTTTCGTTTAATAATAATATTTGTATACCTAACTAAAATTGAATATTTCCGCTACGTTAAGAAATTAAATTTCAATAGCAAAATCGTTCGCAGAATCTATTATAAAGTTAATATTTTGAAAGGTCAAACGAACAGTGCAGCGACACAGTCCACAAACAGTAAACACGGATATACCTAACACATAGTAGGTATTCCCTTTGTTTTTGCCTTTGAGAATAGTTTAACGAATACTTTGTAAATCTTGGTTTTATAACTAGCGGCATCTACATTTAAGAAGCAAGGATGTTTTTTCAATAACAAACCTATAATTATAAGGCAAAGATTAATAGGTATAATATATTTTTTTTTGAATATATAACCTTATTTAAAGTAGAAGATAGTTTCCACAGTAGGTAGCTAGCTTTTCAAAATTTCTACCCGAAATACTAAAACATGAAATAGTAATATTTAAACTTTCAAAATCATTTTAGTATTTTAAGGAAGACCTGCCTATTAACTAGTATTTTTTGTTGTTGTAAAAATACAGAACAAGAAGAAGAAAAAAATGAAGAGGAAAACGGAGCAAGTAGATCCCCTGTATGGTAAGTGAACATGGATAACTGAAGCAACTAATGGGCGCATTAGTTGTGTTGCCGGCTTTTTACGATACTTCTACGCGAATTTTCTAAGGATCTCCGATATCCTCACTTACTCAGCGAAATACAGTAGAAGCACTGTTTCAAGTACAATTACCATTATTGAGTATGCCATTAATGTGTCATATTAATTGTGACATGATATTTATTGGGAATAATGTGAGTATGCCATATTAATGGTAATTAATCTGTGCGCGCGTGGTATCACGGCGGTCTAACTGGCCCAACTATTGCGTCCGCATATGATTCAGCATGGCTCTCTCACAAATATTACTCTAGTATATGGTGTTGTTTATAATCTACGGCTTTTATATGTAAGTAAACCAACGTTTTTCCGTAATCATGTTTCTCTGTATAACCTAAAACCTACAGATTGGTAGAATGTGACTACACACATGTGTGTCGGTACCTGGGAGTGCAGTCATAGGCTCAACTAGTTTATGAAAGGCTTCTCAAGTGAACTATCAAGTCACAAGAAGGATGTGGCGTTGAAAGCTTCATAGAAAAGTGATTGTACTTTATATTAAACTCGATATTTGTTGGTGGTCGCCATCTCGTGCACGAACCATATTTTTTTTATTCATAATATTAACAGATGATAAACTGCTCAACTACTTGCTTTTAGCACGCGAGACAAGTTTGCGTATCTATACTTGTTTTATGGGATGTAAATGCTCAAAATCATATTTTTATTCAAAATAAAATACAAAGCATCATTATTATTTGTTATACTTCGATCTTATAAGTCTAAACGTATCATTTAAGAAATCCCAAAAAAGATAACAATAGGTCTTACTTAGAAGTTGATATTTTCGAAGTTACCCAATTTTATACAGTATGTATTATGTAAGGTAACACTAATTTAGTACATCATTGCAGTTATACAATTACTTAGTGACAAAAAATGAGAATCTTCTACTTTGAGGCTGTACCTATTTCAGGGTGACCATGAAATATATAGTTTTATATATTTAATATTATACAAGTATAAATGTCATAGAATAATTTTTTAAAATATATTTATTAATATAAGGTAAAATGTAGAATTGCCAAATTTTATATAAAACTAAATAGATATTTTAGTTACTTAATGGAGGTTGATGGAATAAATATTGTTTTTTTCTCGTTTTGTTTTATGTATATTCCCTACAAAATGTCAACTTACCACATGTTTTTAACTTTGACGATTCGCTTTTGGTTTTCAAAAAGTTTAAAAATTAATATTTTAAAAGGCATTTCTAGTGGTATTTTGACAACTGACAAAATGTGGTAACAAACAATTATAATTACCAATAAATATATATCACTTATTGAGCGACCAGCTACTTATTTACCTAAATTCGTACCGAAAAGCCACGACTTAATAATAATCGTTGGGAAGAGGAGCAGTATTTCTTTACAATATCGTCACCGTCTGTTTCAAATTCAAAGTACAGTCGTATACAATAAGTAGGCAGGTACACATTTTTTGTGGCTCACCATCTGGTTATTGCCGGATAGCAGATGCAAGCTACGCTATTGTGCTCAGAAGAACATTTTTTTGCACTATATGAAGATTGAACGGATGTGAAGACGTATGGGGAATCGATCTTAGTGTAACAAAACAGTCTCCTTAATTTTAACGATTTTGTACAATGTTTTGTCGATAGGAAATTGAGTTCCGGTTAGCTACCTTTACATTAATAAAGTTTTTTACGGTCTCTTATATGCTAAGAGAACACCGCCGTCCATAGACAACCGCGCCACAGTCCTTGCACTAGTTGTGTTGCCGGTTTTTTACGCCTCATAAGCGGCATTTTTAAAAGGCCTCTGATATCCTCCCTCACTCAGTGAAACACACTAGAAGCACCGTTTCAAGTACACCTACCGGTTATCGGTTTATAGTTGCTAAACTTATTTTATATTTATATGAATATGACAACGCGAATGGAATAATAAAAATATTATAATTTCCGATTAAATTTAGGTAGTATAAAACATGTAGGCAGTACTATCGGAGTGATCGATGGCTGGAATTTGTTAAAGAAAATCCAAAAATATAGGGTTTTCTATAAATGTATAAAGCAAACAAAATTATTAACATAAGTAGATTTACCTAGGTAGTATGTAATCATTAATTTTTTTCACCGGAAGTCTTAGCTTTCTTCTCAATACATATTTCCTTTCTTTTGAGTTCCATAAAGCTGTGAGTCAAATTCATGTCAAATGCTCTTACTACTACAAAAAGATTCTTTTGCTCATAAGTGGCCTACATTTCACAGTGCTTTATAAGTAACAGTGGGCAGACGTAGGTATAAATGTAGTGACAGGAATGCATAAGAATATTCCACGGTCTTTCTTTATAATAAATCTATACATTTCAAAAAAAGGCCACGCTGGATTTCTTCCAATTTTAATTTTGTATTTTTATACATTGCTTATACATTCTATATTTTTTATGAGGTATCAAGTTTTGCTTTCACTAAATTACTTATTATTATTATATTATAGAATCATGCGGGAATCAAAGAATTAAACTAAAACGTGAAAATATTCAGAAATGAGTTATGAGACCTCTTGTACGGTCACCGCCCGAACGAACCCTTAGAGTTCCTTAACCTTTGTGCTAATTTTCATTGTTTTATATTTGCAAACGGGATCATGGGAAGTTATTGTGTTTTGCGTACTTCTGTTGAGTTTTCAAAAGGAAGTGTTTTAGTTTTGAGTAAAACGCGTTCAAAATTACTAAAGATATTTCGCTTTGACTTGGCTCTCAATTAAAAATAACATTTTATAGGAATTAATTACTTTTTCTTATTATTATAGGTAGATAAACATTTAAGAGACTCGTCGAAAAATCTTTAAACTATCAATATTTATTCAATTCCACAATGTTTGCATTTTACCTAAATAAAATTGTTATTTTTGTTTAAATATTTTGATTCTATAAAACATCAACAATATTTTTAAAGAATTTAAAAACAAATTATATTAATTATACTTATCTTATTTCAAATGAATTTACTTAAAAAAAAAATCATACATCTACCTTACAATTACTTCGAGTTCTTACTTTAAGCCCGACAAGAGAACTCTAACAAAGAGACTGTCTTGAATGCAGCCCCGAGCCGGGTGCAGCGACAGCTGGCAGGGCCTGAGAAACCGAAGCCCTTGGGGCCAAATGCGAAAATTTCATTCACTCCGAAACTTATCAAGACATAGATTTATGTTGTGGGAATCGGTTTAATTTTATTAAAAAGAGTTCGATCTTGATGTTGCAATATAATAAGACATTTTTGTTTATTAAAATACATAATATTTATTTCGCAATGTTAAGAAATACAGTAAAAAAAATTATATATAAAAGTCGATTACTTTATTTTATAATTTAATCATCACTGTTGAAAATAACTTGAAAAGTATGAAAATCAAATTAATATACCATGCATAAAAAAATGAGCTTGAATCACAAAATTAAATACTCGTAATTAGATAGGAAACCTACGCGACAAGATGGTTAAAATAAAAAATCTTTCTAATAACTTTGTTTTATATGAGCTCACACATACTGTTTGTTCATGAGCTTCGAGTTTATATATAAACTACCTAAACTATTTTAATAATAAAATATAATCCAAATCGAATACTTATTTTTAATTATCGAACCATGATTATAAACCGAGATTATAGAATATTACCGTAAACAAAGTTCTTGTAATGAAAACAAAGCCTACCTTAAACAATGAAAAAGTAACTCCGAAGTAATGTTAATAAATACTAAAATTTAATATCCTAGTAAAAAAATATTCCCGTACCGGGAATCGAACCCGAGCCTCCTGGGTGAAAGCCAGGTATCCTAGCCACTAGACCATACGGGATACTGCCTATGAATTTGAAATTAAAGTACAATTTTAATATATCTGTCTGCAAGTATTTGAAATATACATTTCTGACATAGTAATAAATAAATTCCAAGCGCTCAGTAACATTATTAATTTGAAAGCTGTATTCCAAAAGCTTCGTAAAGCATCCTCTTTCCCGATGACATACAAAATTGATATGTATATTTTCTGGTTTACTATAGAATAATAAAATGATATTCATCTGTATTGTAGTAAAATTATTATTAAGCTTAGCTTTCTATTTATTTAAGCCTACGAATAATTGTAACCGACTGAACTAAACGCTACAGAGAAATAATGAAATACGAAACTATAAAAGCGTAATTAGTCATAATGATTATTATAAATTTGATAAAGCATTAATAGTTCTAGAATATAATTTCAAAACATCCATCAATACTGTCAAATCTATTTGATGTTAGCAAAAATCACAGATTAGTATGTATCGTGGTTATAAATGGTTTACTTTACGATTTGATAAATGACAACTCATATTGTCAATAGAACATCAAGATGGCACGTCAGCAGGATGTTGACGAACTTTTCGATGTTAAAAATGCTTTTTACGTTGGAAATTATCAACAAGCCATTAACGAGGCCCAACATATAAATGTGAGTTCTTATATTAATTTCACCTACAACGCGATACAGATATAAGAACAGTGTCAAGGTGTTGAAACCGCCATGTCGATACTTTCGCTTCGTTAGTCCGTATTTTGTCTATAAAATCTTACAGGTCCTTATTTGTGTTTTTAGCCATCGACCCCAGTGGTTGCACTCCAGCTTGATGAATTTCTGTACCGGTCTTATATAGCACAAGGAAACTACAGAATTGTTGTGCAAGAGTTAAAAACTGCTGATCCTTTGCTACAACCGCTTAAGACACTTGTAGATTATCTTATTCCAGGAGCCAATAAACCTGCTGTCGTTTCAGATATTGATGCCAGGGTAAGCTATTCTATAAATATTTTAAGCCACAGCCTCATTAACATTATTAAATAATATGGTCTTAAATTTCAGGTTGCTAAAGGCACTGAACTGGCAAATCATATATTTGTTATTGTAGCTGCAACTATTTACTACCATGAAGATAACTATGAAGCTGCACTGAAGTATGTTTAAAATTTCTATATTAGTTTTCAGTTTTCACTTGTTTTTGTTCTCAATTAATTAATATGACATAAGCAAAATGAAGAAATGATAATAACATTTGAAAAATTATTTTTTTCATTTTCTTAGTTATTAATATTATATTAATAATATTATATATATATATATAATAAATATAAATGTTTAATACATTTATTATTTATATCAAGTTTATAATTTATAAAAACTTTTCATATGTGAATTCTAGAATTCTTCATGGTTCTGAGTCCCTTGAACTGCGAGCTTTCACTCTGCAATGCTTACTTGCAATGAACCGGCCTGATTTGGCCCGCAAACAACTGAAACTCCTACAAGATATTGAAGATGACGGAACATTAACACAGCTTGCTCAAGCCTGGCTTAATTTGTCACAGGTACAATGGCAAAAATCTATTGTCTTACTAATTTAATATAATTTAGCTGATAGATATAAAATAAAGTGGGATGCAAATTAATAAAGGGAAAATGAGAATGTTGTAATAGTCTAGGTGTATAGTATATCATTTCTTCGTTAGTAGCTAAGAATTTAATTTACAAGGCAATTTCACTTACAGTAAGTACCATTACCATTTCTCCATAGAAATATTAATGCAGTGGTCGTGGATGCTAGGTATTTTATGAAAAATATAAATTCTGTTGAATGGGAAGCTGGTTAATATTGGCTGTAATCAGTGACTTTAATTAATAAATTATAATTACATGAGCTATTCATCCGACCACTGCCTACTTGTTTGTGGTTAAGACACTTTTGGGTTTCTACTACAGTTGTAATGTTATGAATTTTAGGGTGGCCCAGGAGTACAGGATGCACATTACAGTATTATGGAGTTATCAGAGAGACTTGGTGCCCTAGGTGCGGGCCCTGCTGCTGTTGGTGCAGCTGCTGCTGCCTCTAGAGGTGACTACCATTTGTAAAAAATATGAGAAACATGTTTTATAATTGAAG
>DWCF01001000.1:0-35404 GCA_018230265.1 Delias oraia
AACCCACTTTAAATCTCTGCCTTTTACTAATATTAAATTAAATATGTATTGTTATAACAATTCCATCACATATTTTGTTTATTCTAAAACCTCAGTGGCTTCATATATAATTATTTGGGAAGTTAGAGAAGGCTATAAAAGCCGGAAATGATAAATGTTATGAATTGTTAACAAAATTTGTCTCTTATAGTCTTATTTGTATGATACATGCGCCTTGCATTCCCAATTTGTTCCAATTAAAAATGCTATGAACATCGTCAAAAATATGCTAAGCCGACTGAGTTTGTTGGCAGTAAACCGTTTCTGGTACGATTTAGCGTAGGTTAATGTAGGCGGGAAGCCATTTTGCGAGCGCGCCAAGAAGTTGGCGTTTTCTGCGACTACCACAAGGGCGTCTCTTGCGAGACTCGGTCATTGGCTTGGCCCATCGCGAGACAGATATCAGTCTAAGACACTTAGACGTATTTTCAAAACTGATAATTTTCATTCTACGTTACCACGTATTCGTTTTCACCTCGATGTCTATCGTTCCACTACTGAGCGTTTTATAAGCCATATACCATTCTATGGAATCAGCTACCAGCAGAGATATTTCCGAACCAATCCGATGCGGAGAAGGACCTTCAAGAAAAAAAGCGGACATATTCCTTACAGGTCGGCAACGCTCGAGCGGCTCCGCAATTGCTAGGGATGTCTACGGATGAGAACCGCTTACCCTGGGTAAGCCACCTGCTCGTTTGCCACTGCTTCTATAAAATAATTAAAAAAAAGATACTGAGGAACCTCCAAAAAAACAGCGTACCAATCAAGGCCGGACACGCATCCCCGGCCCAGTAGAAAATAGGCAGGTCCGTGGGCGAGGGAAGCACCGCTTATACTCTTACAGGTGAGCCTCCTGCTTGTTTGTCTTCCTAAGTTCATTTTAAAACGATTCTCCTTCACACGTACGCGCAATTCGTATTCAAAAACGAGAAACACTCAAAGCAATGTTTACAAACGGATTATATTCAGTACGAATTGAATTTTGTTGAGTTATGATTACATGTTTGTGAAACCGGCCATTCAAAGTTGTTACCAATAAAGTTATTTGCGCGAGCGGAATAAATCACCAATGATTTTAACAATATTTGCAGAGTTAATATTTCATTTGTATCAACAATACTTGTATTGAATAATATTTTAATTATCCGTTTTTCGTATAAATACGATCCAATTGAGGTTCATTAATTCTGAATCTGTAATAGACTTGAACTGCATTAAACTGTAAAATATTAATTTAACTTCATAGATTGGAAGCGGTTGGTTAATTGTACGAAAGTGATTTTTTTTATGAAGGCGGCTCATCTAAGATTAGCGATTTTTTGGTCATGGATAATTGTTCTTTTAGGTATAGTTACTCTCTTTTTTTGAAGGTCTCCAAGTCGAATTGATTTCAATAGTTCTGCAGGTAAATAATTCGACAGAGATAGCGTCACAAAATCCCGTAATTAAAACATGATAAATGCATAAACAAAAAATATTTAAAACAACATCTTAATGTTATACGCTGACGTGTACTGGCTTTCATGTACAATGGTCAGACCCCTTAAGAGAATATCATATGTTAAATTTTTAAAGAGAAATGAGCTAAGTGGCCTTATAAGCATACCACGAAGCAAGAGGTATCGGGTTCGCTCCCCGATCCAAATAAAACTTTGTAATTTGTTCGATCTTTGAAAATTCTTGGAAGTGACCGGGCGAGTGTCTCACCATTGTCATAGCCGTGGGAGAGATAAGCTGATGCACTTATTGGGTGGAGTCGTCCAAAGTGATACCATGGGCTGACAGAAAACCAGCCTATAACAGTATTTGTGTTGTATTTAGGTGAGAGAATGAGGATGTCTGGGACCTTTAAAATTATCCCGCTAAGCGGTGTAAAATGCTTGCAACACCAATCGCGGTAATTCATGACCTCTCTTATCATATAAAAAATTATAAATATACATATGTATGTTTTAATAATACATTCTCTATATCTTAGTGGAACCGGGTGTAATTGGAATATGTATATCGATTTTCAAATTACATTAACCCCCAAACATCTCTCGTGTTATTTGTACAGATATGAGATATTTATTATTATAATTTATAATCCGAATTAGCTCACCCGCGGGTGGCATAAATAATAAAGTTATGTGGACATTAATAACACCGAACAAAACTTGTCGCCATTACTAAAATAGCAGCGAGTTTCCGGCTCCGGAGACCGCACACCGAGGAATGTCGAAACTTAACAGATCTCGTCTTCGCGTCGCGTCATCGAGTTTTGTAACTTTCCAAGTACAACTGTAATTTAATCGCCATTGTTTCACATAATTAACAATTTAATGTCGTTTTCGTAACAGCCATTTATATAATGATCAAGAAACAATTCTAATATCTATAATATAAAAAGGAATGGCTGCATGTATGACTTGGCGCAAAACTCGAGATCGACTGATTATTTTCTAGAACATTCCTCGAAGTAAGAGAATGGTTTTTAAGCAGAAAAGTATTCTAAAAAAGTCTAAAACTAACACTATTCTATACTTCCATACAAACGATTCGTAATAATACTCAAAAGTCAATTTGAACTGAAATACCAGACCATTAAGTTCAAGTGTTATGCCAAAGGGCCCCTGGAAGACAAAACAAACATCCGACTACAAAAATGGAGAATAATGTTTAGCTTTTTGGGTTTAGTTTGGCGAGGTCAAAGATCCCTGGAAGTGCATTATTGTACCGAGTAGGTTTCCGCCCGTTCGCGTTCAAAGAATAGTCAGACTGTAATGACTAGCATTTTAATTGGCTAATTAAAAATAATTGTATTATTAGAACGTTTGCTTTAGTGTTGCCAAGGTACGGATCCGAATCTGTGTCGAAGAATGAGCTACGAGAGTATTTTCCAGAGCTTTATCTGTGCTTATACTTTTATTCCATTTCTTTGTTACCGTTTCCCACACGTATACTTCTTCCTCTAACAAGATAAAAGCAGTGACTTGGTAAGAATGAAGTCTGACATTTAGAGGATAATTAATGAATAAATGTTCAGTCGCAAATTATATATCATATATTTTAAAGGGTTTCAAGATTTCGTTGAGCTCCGAAAAGACAAAATGTAAAGGCTATATAAAATAAAATACGAAAGTAGACATTCCAAATTGTAAACAATCTCACAAATCGACTACAATAAATAAAATATTTGATTTCTTCAACGGTAAACCGCTATATTTCCCCAGGCAGAAACGATTCATGTAGATACAGGTAGGTCCCAAGAGTGGTATGGGCTATATATCGTGAAGAATTACCGGATCACAGACCCTTAATTTAATCAATTCGGGCCGGAGACTTCCATTTCCGTATTCCGTTTGAGTGAAAACATAATTAGGACAAGACTTAAACTATAATATTTTTAATGTCTTCAGGTCTCGCGATCAGCTATTTTTATATTAACAAAGTTAAATGAGTTGGGGACCTTACAAACAGCGTACCTATCCAGTCCTTAAAGGCCGGCCACACATCCAGAGCCCTGCTGGCGATAAGCGCGTCCACGTGCTGGGGATCACTTATCCAAGGTGAGCCACCTGCTCATTAACTATCGATTCAAATTTTAACGAAATTACTTGATATTGAAAAATCTATTTTTACACGGAAATTCATTTCTTTAAGAGAGAACTAGGTTGATAACAACAGCCTTCGGAAACCTTCTTGACATCATTCGTCATTGCTCTTCAAATTGAAACGTTAAAATTGGCTTTTGAATGCCAATTGATTGGCTTTGCAAAGGAAAATGTTTTTTTTAAAAAACAAGCCTCAAAAATCCATGCACACCTCGCTCAGTTGTTTATTACTTTTATTGATTCAATAGCACGCAACGTTTCAGTCGGATCACATCTATGATAAAAGGTTTCCGCCGCCCATGGACCACCGCGCTTTGATTATTGTCGGCTTTTTATGCCGGAATATCGTATACCACAGTACACAGTATAAAAAAATAAAAAAAAATACTGAGAAACATCAAAGGTGGTAGATATGTTTGTGCCTCACATGGACATATGAAGGTATTCAACTTAAGATATATTAGTTCCGCAGAATAAGATACAGCTATATCCCATAGTCAGTATCAAAGATAGCTAAAAATTATTTTAATTTTATTAATAAAAAATTTAATAATTAAATTTAAGACTTTTAGTAATGAATTTTTTACAAATTGGTTTTTCAAAATATAATATAGTAGCTACCTAAATTAAGTTGTCGATTTTTTCAGCTTACTGAATATTTGAAATTTTGGATTTAGCTGCCTTTGATTCTATAGGTCTCGATTATATTATAAAATCGCCTCCGACAGGTATTCATGGAGATCCAAGAGAGAGGCCTATGTCTAGCAGTGGACCTCTTACGGCTGAAATTTGATGATATTATATACATATCTACACAGTGATATCCCATACGGATATTACAATATCTGTCTCATTCGCAGTTCGATTCCGTCTCACTTCATCACAAAATTAATTTCACTCGCAGTAATTGGATCCGGCTGCAGAAACGCAATTAAGCTGCTCCGAAAAGCGAATGCGCCAAAATAGCCTCTCGAAAGTTAATTCGCGGATAATTTTATTACCTCCACACTTTTACACATCGGGTTTTCAACGCGTTACAATCTCAATGACCGCGGGCGAATGCGATTAGCGTGGAGGACAACATTCATTCATATTCATTGGTGAGTTGGAGTTTTGCTAAAACGTTAATTTTTCTGACAAATGAAAAATTATGTATGAATTGTAAATTCGGTATATGGAAGGACTGCACAGTACATTATCGTAACACAATCACACCTGCGGCAGGACCATGCTTTATTCATAGTGTAGCGGGCAACAGAGCAGACGGGTCTCCTTTACGGTAAGAGATTACTTCCGCCTGTGGTCAAGGGCGCTACAATCCGTGCTTCGGTTAGTTCGTTGTGTTACCTTAGACTCACAGAATACCAGCATCCATGGCGTAGATTACAAGGCGGTTCGGCCACGCGCATGTTAAACCCGCTTGCCAGATTTCACTACTTTAATTTATATATGTGGAATTTACACTTCGCTAATTATCTCCTGGGATAAAAATGTTTCCCAATAATTTCTATCGTATAAAATCGATGTTAAAGAATTCAAACATCGTCACCACTTTTACTCTATCGTTTTTACTGGTAGTCTGAATGCATGGCGCTGAAAACCAGCACACCACCACTCGTGGTGTTTATTTTTCGTTTATTCCCCTATCGATATAGTCTGAACGCATGGGGAACGCTAAATCGCTTCACAAATTTTGAGGGGAAAATACAGGTCATAATTGCCATTATATTTGTAATAATTACTGTTAAGCACACAAATATTTTTCGGTCATTCTTTCACTTTCTTTCAAGTTTAATCAATTAAGCACTTATTAACGTATATAGCTGTGAAATAAACAAACTGCTCCGACAAGTTAAACACTGCTATTACAGCGACTACGATTAAATTGCATAACAAATTGACATATCATTAACACGACGTGCACCGAACGCGCGTCTCGAGACGATCTCGAGCCAAACTTGCGCAAAACTTCGTCACGGAGCCACGCACTCATTAACCGTGCTTGCACTCGTCGGAGTTCCAAGTTTTGCAATAACTTGCCTCTGATACTGTTTGAGCAGCGATTCTCAACCTCTTTCACCCACGGATTCCTAGGGATTTAAGGACCTCGTAATAAAAGAAATTGAAAAAAATCATATTATGTATTTATATTAGTTATTATTAGTATTTATGTACGCTCCAGAGACAACACTGCGGATCCCCATATACCCCCGGGAGTCAGCGGACCACAGGTTGGGAAACACTGTGTTTGAGAATTCGTACCCATATCTGAGATAGATGGCGTAAATGTTGTCTCATACTGGTTGAATATTCATAGAATATCATAATATGATAGAAGTCGGTTGTAAATAAACTGTTGTATTTCAAAAAAAGTTTTATCCCTTGGAACAGCCACGCTGAAGCATTTGCTATACAACGGGCGCACAGAAAACTTGTGTGAAATGTTAGTTTTACTTGAAACGGTTCTTCTACTGCATGAGCCACTGACTGAGTAAGGATATCGGAGGCCCTTAAAAATGCCGCTTAAACGGCGGAAAAAGGTCAGCAACACATCCAATGCGCGGACTGCGGCGTAGTTGTTCAAGGGGTGCGGTGATCCTTACCCATAGCGAAGACCGGCCTGTTCTGTTTAGCGCTAAACATTATAACAGAAACAATAACCTCCAACACATCACTATAATACTATTGTTATAATATCTTTACACCTGCGGTACCGCCATTGAAATTACCGCAATAGATAATTCCTAGCACAGTCGTGATATGAGATAGTGCTCATAGTTTATTGCATGTTGTGCTTTATGCTCCAATAATACGCCATCCCATACAATACAATCCTTTGTGTATTTGCTCGCAGATGCTCTGGGAACGATGTCAATTATTTCAAGAGACAATACAGTTCCATTATATATATTGAAGACTAGAGACGCACCCAGATTCGCTGCGTTATAATTATGTGGTATCACCACCGCCGCCCACAGACAACCGCGCCACAATACGCCTTTCATGGGCCTTAGTAAATTGACTAACTGTAATTTTTTTATGGAAACGGTGGCAAAGGAACAGGAGGCTCGCCTATGATCCGCCCAACGAGACCCCTAGCCTTTGCTAGGCCGCGGGTGCATTGCTGATCTTTAAGGGATAAGTATGTCCGCTTTTTTTTATTTTAATACATTTTTTGGTAGTAATTTTGGCAGTCACGTTTCAAGTTAAATTATTATATTTAAAATTTGATATTACAAGGTAAATAGCGAGGCCCGCCTGTCGCACAACAAATTGTTTTTAAATGTTAATATACAAAATAAAATAAGATATTTCGTTGAAGATATAAATTTGTAGCGCAAATATTTCATAGAGCCGAATTTATATAGGTACTTACAGATAAGCTAAGCTAACATTAAGTTTTTATAAAAAGACTAGCCAACGCAAAAGACATTGTTGTCTAAACTTTTGTAAGTGAAAACGCAAGTTAGTGTTCCGATTCTAAGGGGCGATATATTGTTAGACTTTAATGCGGAATAAATCGCTTGCAAAACTGGTAGCGCTTTCCCTCAGCGAAATGATTTCGCGATTATTATGCCCTGCGCCTTCGTACGAGGCAATCTCTTAGATTGTAACAGGCGCTTAACGGAAGTGCGGAGGTCGGGCGGACAAAGCATTTTTATTTATTAATAACAATGAAAGGTAAGGCTATTTTCTACTACATAGTAGTCTCTGATGTTAAGAGATCAGCACTGCCCATGGACAATTGTGTTACAATTAGCGAAAGTCGCCGGTTTTTAAACCCACCAGCGGTAGTATAACTTCATAGTCACTCACTCAGCGAAGCACAGTACTACATCACTCTGCGATTATAAAAATAACAATCGCACAATTGTTGTATTTCTCGCACCTGAATCACCTGCAATTGCTATTTTTATAGAGATGAATATTTTGTTTGTTTTAATTGAACAGGTGTCGACATTACTTAACGGATTTGGAATTGTAGAGAAATTCTTTCACAATTAGGAAGCTACACTATATCCGTGAATATAGGTTATATTATATTTTTTTTTAAAGTTAGAGTACACCAAGGTGTAAAACATATTATAGCACAACTTTGCTGACCATTAATTACGTCACGTCTTTTTATTTAAAAAAAAACAATTAAAATAGGGTCTTTGTAATAATTTGTATTAATATGGCAAAGCAACATTTGCCGGATCAGCCAGTACTCGTATATTATAAATTTCGCTAATGGATTTCGCTGCGTAATCCCTTTAAAGGTTTTATATTAATAATTTGCAAAAGTTACACTCGCTTTCGCAGCTTCTAAATGTTTTAGTATTATTATTTTCGTATTTATCAGATAATGGACTATAAAAGTTTGTTTAAGTTAGTTATTATTAACAAATAAAATCTCAACTTGTGGTAGGGTATACAGCTAAGTGCAATCATTTTTTAAACTCACATATGTTATTTTTGTATTTTGAATTTTAGACGATTGTGTGTATCTATCATATAAATTTCTAAATTAACTAAAATATAGTAAAAATTATCCCGTATGTCGGAAAAATAAGCCCATTTACTAGCCATTTTAATCTGCGCTATAAATACCATAAGAGTTACACCAATCAAAAGTATGATGGAAATGTACCTCATAGATAGCTCGACAAAAATAATCCTATCACGAACAATTTTTGCCTACTAAACGCGATATGTACCTTACACATTTACCAAAGATATATAAAAAGTTAAGTTAAAAGACATAGAATTTGTATTGATTTTGCTATGAAATGGAGGTATCTCACATTCTGTATACCCATATACAACATGCCATTAAAAAATTATTAAAAAAACTGAAGAAATAAAAGTCCATTCGCAGGCCCGCGACCAAAGCCCACTAGAAAACAAAATCTTTAAGTATCATCATCATTTCAGCCGTCCACTGCTGAACATAGGCCTACACCTTGGACCTCCATAACTGTCGGAGGCGACCTGCATCCAGCATCTTTTAGTATATCGCTTGACATATATATAAAACTAAGGAGAAACATTTCTTTAAGATAAAGTTATCTATTTACTTTAAAATCTAATATTTTGAAATTAAAAACACAAAATTCCAATACAAAACACTAAACTCATTCCATGGATTACACACACCCGCACACACGCAATCCAACCTCTCATTTCATATTACGTCAGTAAATTACTTATATCGCCCGGTAATCCCCAGGCAGATTCAGGTTTCAGATCCCTCAGGTTGGACAAGAGGCAATCCTCTTGTCCAACCACGTTCCATTTATACCCACTTAATAGAAAACGATTATTTTTATTTCATTGGTGCAGGCACACTGACAAATGTTCCAGAGATTGATCTAGAGAAAATAACACATAGTACCTTAAATTCTCGGTCTCGGGTTGTCCATGGGCGGCGAATCGCTTATCCTAGACAAATCTCCTCTCACTTGCCTCCCATTAAACAAAATGAAATTTGTCAAGCAACGATGAAAACTAGAAAAAACTACGTTGTAACAATGTTGTATTTTGTAGTCGCTTAAAAATTATACATAGAGCCTCAGTTGCTTAGTGGTTTTATAAGCTGACCATGACGCGAGAAGTATCGGGTTCGATCCCCCTTCGAATAAAAGAAATTATAATTAAATTTACTATTTATACGGTCTTTGGAAGGTTAATTATATTATATCTGTTTATGTGGCAAAGTGAAACGGAAATATTGAAGTATTCTCTACAAATTTGAAAAATAATATGCAAATCGTAATATTCAATTGATACATCAGGCATAGGTCGTAAGACGAGAGGCGAGCCTGCGGAGCGCAACCGTATTGTTCCGTCAGCTGTCGCACTCAGACTCGAAGCGACCGATATGATCTCGTTTTACATAAGCGCCAAATTTCACTAACTCGGCTGACATTCGATACACATACCCTCTATTCAATTTGAATTAGGTCAAATGTTGTTTCACTAAAAAGCCCGTTACACTATACGCTATTTAGGGCCCAGTAGTCAGGGTGGGCGTGGTCCCTTGCAAGTGCGTCGATTTATAGACTGCACTAAATATCGAAATCCTTACTCTGACGTCAGACGTACATTGGCACCTATTGTATCAAAACCATTACAAAAACAGGTATTTTCGTGGCGTTGAGAGGAGATGCGTCTGGGCGAAACAGTACATGGCATTAGGGGAAAGGCCCTCCAATATGGAAAGATCCGCGTGATGATTCAACTCTCTAACTGCCCCAATTTAACCAGCCGATATATAGGACGATTAGGGAATTAGTCGCCCTAACCCAACCTAACATCAATACTACTACTACACTGCGATAAGTTAGATAGAGTAAGGTTCTCTGATAACCGTGTAGTGTAATTACAGGCTATATTAAACTACTCTCTTATTTTGAACAAAACCCTAAACTTAGACATAGGAAGAGAGTATAAAAACATCTCAATCTTCATTGTTAGCGAGTGAAACACCAACTTTTATAATACGCAATTATTCTGTTTCGGGAAGCACCCTCCGCCGGCCGAGATAAACACAAATAAAACTTTTCGCTAGCCGAGTACAAAGTTACTCGCGTAATGTGACACAAGATTAAACTTACGCGTGCAGCTATAACCGTAGCGTATTTTGATGACATCTCTAAGGCAACCCCGCTTGTGGCAGATTTTCTTGAAAACTCATATACCATTAACATAAATTAAAAAACCTCCGTCAAAGATTAAATATCTTAGCCAAAGACAACATGTACTAAGTAACCAGTTTTATTGCACAGAATACTTAACTGGTAGATAGATTCTAACACCTCAATGAATAAAGGATGTACTCATACATTTATATAATATATGAGAAACATGTGAAATATTTACTGGGATTGTTCTAGATGTAATGTAATGGACTACTGTGGGATCCGTGGACCCCATTTAAAAATCTCCTTCAAGTTAAATTATATCACACTAAATACTACTTGAAAATTTTATGTTGCCTACCAAGTAACAACCGGAAACTCATATAAATTTATTAACTAAGCAATATTTAAATAACAAAGCAATATTTTTTTTAATAATATAGGTTAAAACAGAGCAGATGAGTCTCCGATATGATAAGAGAACACCGCCGCCTGTGGACAATCGCGCCACAGTTTGCGCATTGGTTGTGTTGCCGGCTTATTACGCCACTTAAGCGACAATTCTAAGTGCCTCCGATAATCTCACTCACTTAGCGAAACACACTACAAGTACCGTTTTACGTTGAGTATTCTGTGAGCCCGTGGTATCAATTAGTGCGTCCGCTTATGCTTCAGCATGGCTCTCCCACTCTAATAAAAATACATTAATATAAATTTACATATTACATATCTTTTATTAGCAAATTGTAAGACAAATATTTTTCTTCAGAATAAAACATTAATAATATTAATTTATGTCTTTTATTCTGGGTTACAGGTGTTTAGTATCAAAATTTAGATACTTTTAATAAAATGTCTCGCAACTCAGAGTGCCTTTTGGCATAGCCGTCCTCCGAGCGAAGTGGAAAAGGCACCTGGTCCAGACAAAGTTACAAACGAACTTCTAAAAGGCACTCTCGAATAACTGCCCATACTTACTTCGATATAACATTTATCGCTATTAATTAACAGCGACAACTCGTCTGTATGTGTCGATTGCTTTATAGTTTATAACAAGCGGTATAAATAAAAGAATATTATAAAAATAAGACACAGTAAGAACTGGAAACACTGTTTCATCATGGTCATTGTATTTTTCTCAAGGAGCCCGCATTTTAACAGCAAATAAATCTACATAAATTAACCACAACATCTCGTATGTCTTAACAATAAATGCCACGAATAAATAACCAAAGCCTATATTAAAATAATAAACAGCAGAACTTAGAGAGCCTCGTAGCTAGGTGCTTTAAGACGTCTACCGTGTAGCGAGAAGTATCGGGTTCTAAGTGTCTTAATACGGTCGCACTCGAGGAAGAGCCATGCTGGAGCATATGCTGACGCACTAATTGGGCCGGCTCCTTCGAAGTGATACCACGGGCTCACGGTGGTTTTACTGCGTTCGGCTGAGTGAGTGAGGATATCGGAGGTTCTTAAAAATGCTGCTTAAATGGCGTAAAAAGTCGTCAACACAACCAATGGTCAGAATGTGGCGCGGTTGTCCGTGGGCGGCGGTGTTTTCTTAGCATATCGAAGCCCCACCTACTCCGCAGTCCACAATAACATAAAAAAAGTTGAAATGTGGGTCCCAAACCCGCACTAAACACAGCACAAAAACGAGAAAAGCTCCGCATGTAGCCGCGTCGAGAGAGTTCGCACATTACGTGAAACGAAGGTTGAAGCGTGCACATGCCCCAACGTTAAACTTTTAATAGACTTCATTAAAATTGAACAATGTCAGGCGTTGGCAGCCCGTTTAATTGGTGTTGCTGAGAATTTGCACGAACCGCCATCCGTCACGGACCGTTCGTCAGCGCGCACACACACACACACGTGGGCTGAGATTTGTGGGCCAAGACCAAACACATTTGTAGGCAAACCCGCTCTTTTACAAGCACTGCTATACTAGAAACAATAACTTAAATACTAGTCGCTGATGTACACTTTTTATTTGTCAAGAATTCAGTTTTTTATGATATAGCGGACAACGGAGCAGGTGGGTTTTGCCAATGAAAGAAATGTCATATTGTTTTGATGGCGGCGCCATCTTGGAACATAAAGCCCAAGAGTTATAAAGACATGTTAAATTAAATACTAAATCTATTTTATAATTTGAGTACATAAAGAGATATTATTAATAGACGTTTTTTTTATTTCTTCATTTTCAGATGACGTAGCTTAATATAAGTGTAAGTTATGTTATAATACATTCTCAGTAAATACCATTAATTAACTTTATTTTCACCGAAACAAATTCAAGTTTATTTCCACACTTAGTTTTAAATAAGTGTTTTACTGCTTTATAGCAGGTAAGAGATCACCGCTGCCTATAGGCAATTGCGCCACAATCTGCCCCTATGAACGCTGGTGAACCCGTTGCATTTGTTGTTTCAAACGCGAGATTTTGAAGAAATGATCGTAGCTAAGTACCATAGTAAAAAATTTTTTTTTAATAATGATGACAACTTAAAAACAAATGAATGAAAGAATAGTACCTATTGAGAGTTTTATAATGAAAACCGGACGGCAAAATAGCCGGAGCCTCATCAAGGACAAGCAGCCTTTTGCTCATGGACGTGGAAGATTGGTATTAATTAAAAATAACACATGTATTACAAAAAGGCACGAATTGTTTTGTTATAACGCAATAAACGGAGAATAGAGACGCAATCGATAATTATCAATATATTACAAAGCTAACGAGGCTGAACGTTTAGGTGAAGTTGCCTTCATTAGCCAATTAACGCTATTTGATTTCAATTATTAATTTGAAACATCGTGTTTCCCAAAGGTGGCAGAGCCGTTGCTTTTTCAATGTAGCTACTCGTAATACAAACTTACATAATGTATATTTACTATATTATTAATATTTAAGAAATAAATGATAGTTGACAAAAATAACTGATTGTTTTTTAATTGAATAGGCTCCCTATTTTTGATGTAATCTATATATTTTTGATTATAGTATTTTTTATAGGACAACAGAGAAGGCGGGTCTTCTGTCCATACAGAAGACCATTAAGAGCGCGCCACCCACGGACAAACACCGCTGAGTGATATAAATTCACGCTTCTACGATATCCCCACTCACTCAGCGAAACACAGGACAAATATTTCACGCTGATGTTGTAAGTCCCGTGCTATCAGCTCTGACGAGGCCGGCACAATCAGTGCGTCAGCATATGCTTCAAATGGTTAAACAATATGCTAATATACAATAATAGCAAATATATATGGTACGAGAATTAAAAAAAAACACCTCTTGCTGATTAGTTTATTTAGGTCAGTTGTAAGTAAACACACGGTAATCACGGTAATAGCTCTGTCACATTCTCGCAAACGTACATTGTCGCTGTAAAAGCGTGACAAAACACCGAGCAAAGATTTAAATGCATAAAGGTGTATATTACGGTGTGAATAACACGAAAACTCTTAAATTTCATTCGCCGCACGCCGGCGGAATGATAAAATCGTTGTAAAGTCGGGCCAGTGCGCACCACCGAAGTGGGTTGTACAAGGGTTTGATGTGACCGTCATCAGAATTAATAATATATATATATATAATGGCCCAAAAATATCCAGGGAGAGTTATGGCGATATGTTTTATCCGGACGACGCAATAAAACGGGCTTTAGCGGGTTTATGATAAGTCGACGTCTTTATTTTGCTTCTATTATTACCTACTATAACATGAATAACTTTGTATCTCCTATTAAGGTATGAGAGAATACATTTTTGGAGAGCCCCTTAGCCAGACCACAAAGCGAGAACCGTACGAATAAAAATTAATGAGTTAATATTTGGAAGGGCTGCACAACATCCGAGTGAGTTTCCTGACACTGTATTATCCGTAGGGGAGTCATGCTGACACACAAATTGGGCCAGCACATCCGAAGTGATACCACGGCATCCCAGAATACGAGCAAGAAACAACACTTGTAATTTGTCTAACTGAGTGAGGATATCGGAGGCTCTTGAAATAACTGCCGTTTAAGCGCTGTAAAAAGCCGGCAACACAAACAAAGCGTGGATTCTGTTTATCCACGAGTGGTGTTGATCTTTTACCATAGGGGAGACTCGCCTGTTTCGTTGCCCGCTATACCGTAAATAAATCTTAGAGGGGATTTTGTATTAGGTTTTTAATATAAAACCGGCGTATTACTAGTCAAATGTGTACAATTAAATTTGATTTATTGAACGACAATTGAAATAAATAAATCACAAGCACCTACATAGGATTAAAAAAGCGCTATATATTTTTCACTTCCCACAAAAACTCTCACGTACGCTATATGAAGTACGCGGGCCTCCTATATGGTAGGGGATCACCGTCGTCCATTGACAACGGCGTCACATTCCGCGCTTTGGTTGTGTTAACGACTTTTTACGCCGCTTGACCGGTATAATCTCACGGAAGTCCAATATCTTAGTTCACTCAGTGAAACGCTGTACAAATATTGTTTGACGCTTACATTCTGTGAGCCCGTGCTACCACATGCGACGAGCTGGCCTAAATATTGTCAGGTGCGACAACTTTAAGACACACCTAATATAAGAATTACGCAATAAATTTTTAAATTCTATTAAGAATCATAAATGACCCCGGTTTCCATGGCAACACAATACCTAACAAGACCACTCGGCCACGACCCACGAGGCACAAAATTATTCATAGTTATGGAATGAAAAGGTGGTTACTGATGTAATTTAAATAAAAATAGATGAACTAGCATCTACAATAATAATGAATCAAGTACCCAGCGCGCTACGTAACGTCTAACTGTGACCCAATTCGCCTGAAATAATACCGAAAAACCTGTCCAATATCGTCTCGACGAACGTTTTTCAGGCACGCGACCAACCCATTACGTAAAATATTTCTTTAAATATTCGGTAACTTTAATAGTAGAACTCACTGCCAGCAAATATACGATATATATTACCCAAATAAAATATAGTTTTCGATGGATCGATCTGTTTGTTACTGTATTACGTGAAAACTAAAATAAATTTATTTTAATAAAAGTGGCATAATATAAGCTCACCCATCTCAACACATGGGCTATAATGTATGATGATATTGTGTTTATAAATAGGCTATTATAATTAACAGAGTCTCTTAAGCCGGAACCAGAAGTTACGACACAATGTCTGCCGGGTCAACTAGTGTGAAATAAAACATAGGTTTTAATTTTATTAGTGTTAGATACGAACTGTTATATGTTCAGGTAAACACCTTTGTGGCTCTGCCTGGAGTCGCATTAATTTTCCAATTGTAGTGTGAGATTCTTGTTTATTATTTCTCAATACATTTATATCTCAGAATTTCGAAGATAGTTTTATTTAAAACTAAGTACTAAATCCAAAAAAGAATATAAAAGAACCCAGCCCCGGATATAAGACAAATCGGGGCAACCGCCCCGAGCAGCAATAACTTAAATCAATTAATTGTATATATATTTATTTTCCTTATTTACTTTTATATAGATATCAATAATCAGAAACTCCTTCATTTCTACAATATAGTTTAACAACTAAATTATATATTTTCAAAACATTTTCGCAGGTATAGCGGCCTACTTCAATGTTTTGCATCGCAGTCTTTGAACAGCCAGAGTAGTCCAGCGACCTGCACAACTTATGTTAAGGAACTCGTATAGAAATCACAAATAATGAAAAATCCACATTCGGACTGCGCATCGAACCCTTATCGACACATCTGCTTCGTGTTAGACTTATAGATCACATAGCTGTAAGCATATCATTCAAACACAATCACGTGTCGGATAATATTTGCCTAAGCTTTTGTGACAGGCGCTCGGCCACTTGTTCGTACTGATTTCGAATGACATAGACGACATTAACATTATTGTTATTGTATAGCGGGCACCTGTACAGGTGGGTCTTCTTCTTTATGGAAAGAGATTGCCGTGCTACAATCCGCGCTTAGGTTGATCGATTCTCAAACCCCTTGACACCCCCAGCCCTTACAGCAGCACTCCGTTACTAAGTTCTTAAATAGCCTACAAACAATATCGCCCATAGACAATCCATACTTTTGGTTGTGCTCATTACAAGTATAATATCACGCTGTTACTTTTTCAGCCTGTGAATATACGGCCGCTATAAATAAATCCCAGGTCAAGCAGCCACTCTATTAACGCCTGGAGAGTGTATTTCATGCCAGTAATGGCCATCATTAAGACGCCTTATAAGTCGTTCCCATATCGCACACCTAGTTACCGGAGCCATAACTATTTAATTGTTCGGACATATTTGTTCTATGAAAATAGGGAACCGAGCTGAAACCTAGGCTAGTAGCGGTCCTCTAGCCCATGCTGGGGGGTTATCGATTGTATAAAAATACATCTATAAAAGTACCTATAGCTGTGTTTCGCTTAGTGAGTGATGATATCGGAGGCTCGTAAAATTATATCGTTTAAGCGGCGTAAATAGCCGACAACAACAACCAAAGAGCGGTTTGTGGCACGATTGACCATGGGCGGAGGAAATTTGTAACCATAAAGGAAACCTGCCAGATCCTTTGTTCGATGTACCATAAAAAACAAGACATTTTCATAAGCTAAAGTTATACGCTACGTGGTGTCTTTGCATCAAAATGAATACGCAAAAAAATGTTGTTAAAATTAAAATGTTATTTACAAAATAGGTGATTACTAATGACGTAATTATAAAAAGACGTTTTTAATGTGATGATAAATCTAAATGATAACATAATACGCAATTTTGATCGAATCTGTGTGAAATCGTTTTGATAATGATGCAGGTCGCCTCCAACAGGTATTCGTGGAGGTCCAAGGGGGAGGCCTATGTCCAGCAGTGGACGTCTTACGGCTGAAATGATGATGATGATGAATCTAAACGATAACATAATACGTATTTTTGATCGAATCCGTGTGAAATCGTTTGAAACGAGTTTTCCTATGTATAACTTCCGGTCCAACTACAGTATTAAGTTATAATATTCTAATCAACTCTCAATATGAAAACAAACAACCCCGTTACCCTGTTCATTAAAACGTATAACGTAGAACGCAATTTCAACTCCAAATCACTGTATTATGTGTATATAAGGGCGCGTTTACACGCGTTCCAAATCACGAGAAGCGGTGACTAGCACGAGCGTGTAAATGGGGTGTATTGCGTGGCGTGGGTCAAGGTCATTGCAAGAGTTCGTCAACGTTCCGATACAATTAGTAAATATCTCTGCTGAGGCATGAACATAGGCGGTGGACCACTTGTCCTAGAACGAGCCTCCAACGGGTTAGCCAACCAAATTTTAAACATAGAGCCCACTGTAAATAGCAGAATTAGATATGGTTGAATTTAAACAAGATTTTTTTAACATTGTATATACGTACGCTGTGCATCGATGGAGCACACAGGCGATCATTGCTACTATATCACTTATTAAATTTAAATAACTCATTATTTTATAAATGTATTCTATAAATAAAACATCTAAACCTGTAATAATTTTTAAGATTTAAATTCGTCCACCCGAGAATCTTGAATGTATAATAATGATTTAGTTATTGCAATGAAGCTTTAATCAATTATTAACATACAAGAGTTGCAGAAGAACCACTAAGCCACCGCTGAGGTAGCATGCAGATGGATATAATATATATATGTTTACATGATGATTGACCTCCAAAAACAATATATAGAAACAAATATTCCACATACAAAATAACAAAGGGTAACAAGTACATGGCCTTATCGTATTACGATCGCGAATCCCAACAAATACGTCGGAATAAAAACTTGGCAATTATCATTCCGCTTCTAATGTTTCGTTGTAAATGATATTTCGACCTTTGGCTACATTTATTAAATGCTGCGGAATCAGATAAGCCGTGGATTTCCGACGGAGCTGACTTACAATCAAATTCGCCCAATTCAAGATCAAAATATGAATTATTAATGACGCAAACATTCCCGAACGACTTCAAAGAAATCGGACAGATGCTGCCCGTATTTTCTTTACTCTCACGCATATGTGAAAGATTGGTATAAAATATTTTATAATGTTGTTCTATACGTGTAGCGAATGTCGGGGCAGGTGAGTTCGGTCGCCCATGGACGAGGGCATTGTGATCTTTGCTTCGATTGTGATGGCCGGTTAAGCGGTGAACTTAGTGGACTTACCGTAATCTTACTCACTAAGCGAAGCACGGTACAAGTGAACTCAGTCAAGCTGGTACTCCATATGTCAACCAATTAGTGTGTCAGCATAAGTCATACCTTTCCACCCAAATTACAAATGAATTATTAAGTCTTTTCAGACTTGGGTCGAACTCAATAACCCATGACTTTATGAGTTGCCTACTTTAAACACCTCTAAGTGCGTATTACACTGGAGATTAGATTCAAATCCCGAGGAAATATATTTCTGTTGGATATACACAAGCCGTACTTTAAAACGTGAAATAAAATGAGTTTGGAATTTTCTCCAGATTAATAAATAAGCTGCCTGAAATGGCATCCATCGTCCGATTAAACTAAGCATCACCCCATTTAAGCCTCTTAAGACATTACACGTATCCGAAGGGCTGCATGTGAAGCTAAAACAGCCTGCTTTTTGTGTGTATGAAGGTTATTAAAAACTAGGCAGAGCAGTGGAGTGTACTTTTTAGACACGATCAATAAATCAGTATCGGCGCCAACGTGCCATAAAGCTTGTTAAAATAATAAAACCGCTCAACACTAGCAATTTTATAACGGCCGAGTCACTTCACTACGCTTTATAGTGTAATAAATTATTTAGCATTTTGATGGCACCGTAAATAAAAACGGAGACCTTTGCCCGAGTGAAATTTCAAGAGATTTTACACGCAATTAACATCTTTCGTTCGCAGTTACGAGTTTTTTTAAACCTTGGTTAATCCCTCCGTGACTGAATGACGAGTGTAATTCTACTTTGGAATTATTTTAACCATTCACCTCTTGCGAGACTATATGAGGAGATCAAACGAAATATCAACATCGTTACTATATTACCGAAATATATTTTGCACAAAACACCTGACTGCTCCATTGGGTAATACCCTCGTTGAAGAATCTAATGATCATTGTGTCACCAATTAATTATAGCACATTAATTACAAGTCAGTGTGAAATATAAAAGCGTCGGACGATAGCAGGCAGCCATTATTCGGCCTAGACGCCAGAACGAGGCAATCAAGATGAAAGCGACGGTAAGTTATCATTGGTACCTTTCATTTCAATATTACAACTAATCAAAATCAAAAACATTCTCAAGGCTCTAGAAGGGCTTGACAGTGGTCGGGCAAGTGTCTTAGCACTGTCGCACTCGTGAGAGAGCCGTGCTGGAGTACACTCTCACGCACTAATTGGGCCGGCTCGTCCGAAGTCATGCAGCGGGCTTATAGAATACGCAGTGTTAAATCATATTTGTACTATGTTTCGCTGAGTGAGTGACGATATTGTAAAAGCTGGCAAAACAACTATAAATAGCGGACTGTGGGGCGGTTTTCCATCGGCGGCACTGTTCTCTTACCATTTACTCGTAGCAGACCCACCTGCTCCGTTGTCCGCTATACGCCATAAGACCGTTTATAAATGTATTACAACTGTGACAGACTTGATAAGCCGGCCCGTCCGGAATGTCCTACGCGTTCTGTTTAGGCCGCTAGACATATAACCCACGATCAGGACATGAAAGCACAAAAGAACCACGATAGTAATTTCAAAATATCTCCTCTTACAGATAATCACCGTACTCGTCTGCGTTGTGGGCTTAGATGCCTTTCCATTTTTCGGTCTGGGCTATGGTAGAGGCAGAGGAAGACTAGGCGTGGGCGGTCGGGCCAATGTTGGATTGACAGGCGGCGTAGGCCTAGGTATGGGAGGCGAAGCCGGACTAGGAATGGAAGGCGCCGGTTTGGGTATGGGCGGAGCAGGTCTCGGCATGGGGGGCACAGGAGTTGGCATGGGAGGCGCAGGTTTGGGCTATGAAGGCGCAGGAATGGGCGGCGTAGGTTTGGGTTACGAAGGCGCCGGTTTGGGTATGGGCGGAACTGGTTTGGGTTATGAAGGCGCAGGTCTGGGCCTGGGTATGGGCGGCGCTGCAAGCCAGAGCGGGTATGCCAACGGCGCCAACTTCGGAGCGTCTAGAGGATCTGCTGGAGCGAGTGGCGCGGGAGGTGCCGCCATGCACAATGCCGGAGGCCGTAATTTCCACAACATCGGCTCTCACCACTCCAGCGCCAGCAGTGTGAGTATTTCAATGTCACCATTGCTTTAAGATAGATCAAACTAATTACTGAGTTTTGCCAGTATGATGGCCAGATGGCCATAGTGATGAGTAGAAACTCGTAAGCCACTATTTATGACAAATAGTGTAAGATAATTGTTGCCATCGAATAAAAGGGAGCCAGCCCAGATCATAACAAGAGCTATTGATCGGATTTTAATCGAAACATTGCAACGATTTCAAATAATATCGTGTAAACTGGCAAAAATAAAAAAGTGTCACGTAAGTCGTGCCGGGCAGGGCGACGTTTGCCGAGTCCACTAGTACGGAACAAATTACAACTCTATGATAATTGCAGCACACGTGATAATAAATTGAAATTCCGATTCCTCCTTTAGATGACCAACCTGGAGAACGATGAGAGCCACAACATCGGCGGCGGTTCCGGGTTCAACTCCGGCGAGCAGAACGGCGGCGGCTTCAATCAATTCCAGAACGGTGGTTCCGAGTACGGCAACCAATTCGGTCGCGGTGGTGAATCTTCGGTGCTTGTTTAAACTTTCAAATAAACAACGTATTGAATTTTACGCCCATTTTTATTGACATGCCTATCCCAACTAGAGGCTTCATAGCAGACACAAAAACTACATAACAAACAATCACATTTATAAGTAAACTTTGATATGACTTTAGCTAATATTTAATTACAACCAACCCTAAAATCTTTATATGCGTATACGAAAAATTAACAAACAGGACGGGCCGGCGACGCACCCGCGGTCCTGCAAGCTATGGATGTGCATGGTCAGAGGACCGCATATCCTACGTTCGTTTGCCTCCCTGTTATCATATAACAATAGAAATTATCATACAATACACATATATATATATATATATATATAATAATAATAATAATATTTTAAAACTAAAAGTAGATATCAACTTGGAATTTATTTATCTGAAAATACAATAACATAACTTCTACTTAGACTAACAAACAACCTTACCTTGAAATATGCAATGCAATTATAACCTAGACTTAGTATTTCGTTAAAATAAGTTTTAAATAATTTTTATAACACTTCATTGCCATTACGTAGTAAAATATCAGCATTCAAAACAATATGATATTACGTTCATTGACAGTGACAGCGCCAAGAGCGCCAAAACTAAATTTAAGAAGTACTATTTTCTTTATATATTTAAATATGTATACAAGATTAAAGACAACTTATCCGAGGGCGAAGTATAGGGCTGAGCTATGCTCCCCGTGGGAGAGCCATGCTGAAGCATATGCCGAAGAAATTATTAGGCTGGTTCGTCTGAAGTGATGTGATACCTGTACCTATTGTGTTTCACCGAGTGACTGAGGACATCGGAGATCCTTGAAATAATATTCCTTAGGTAAGTGGTAAGTTTTTCTTTCGTAAAAAGCCTGCAAGACAACCAAAAATCGTGGACTGTGGCGCGCGTGTCTAACGTCTGCGGTTATCTCTTACCATAAAGACCAACGTGCTCTTTTGCCAGCTATACAACTATTAAAGCTAAATAATTATACAGTTATTATTATATTACAATTAAAGAAAACCAATATATTCGTGAAATAAAAATATGTATATCCAACTTTCAGATATGCTTACATTCATACAAAACGACAGTAGACAATATATGAATATTTCGTAAGTAAATGCTAAAATATAATAGAAATAATACAATTCAAATAAAACCTGAAACACGCCCAAGTGCATTTAAGAAATAATTTGGCCACGATGTTGAAAAATTATTTTACTTTTGTGTGATGGGCACTTGGGCACTTGGCAACCGAAACTGGAATTAATCAACCCAAATACCAAGATAACTAATTGTTAGGCTATCAAATTCAAGACTCCAAATGACCGTCGACACGGTAATGAAGTGATCATTTCAAGCAAATTGTATTTTAATAATGTAATAAAAAATCGATAGAGATAACATAAGAAATGTTTACTATATAATATGATACACTTTTGACAACCATTCAGTATCCAGCTTTCGACTTATACCAAAGCATGAAGTGCATTGTAAGTTGTTCGATTGATTTTCAGATAGAATCTTGTATTTATAATCATATAATTAAGGTAAAAAACTTACAATCTTAGAAAAAACCTGTTAAAAAAACGAAAAAAAATCATCTAGAAAAGGAGATACGTTCACGATATATAAACAATGTTCTGATGATAACATAGGGTCGTTCTAATATTAGAAATATTAATTTCAGATCCTCCTTGCGTTGTACGTGTCATGCCTCCAAGCTCAACCCTACCTGGGCCGATTGGGGCTGGGAATGGGTCTGGGGAGAACGGGCGGCGGCTTCTTCAACGGTGGCGGTTACGGTAGAAACCTATTCAACGGTGGGGCGAGTGGCCTATCAAACGCAGGTTACGGTTCGTCCGGAGCCGGTGGCTACCACAACCTTGGCGGTCACCGCAACAGAGTCACTTCGGTGAGTATGGTTTTAACGTCTCTAGGCAAATGCCGTCAACAAATAGATTTAAAAAAATATTTCAGTGAAAAAAATCCTTACTTGAATATGTAGAATTTGAAAACTTAACTACTTCAACTATATCAACACATCAAGGCGACATAAGGCTTGAAAGTCTCGTAGCCAATAGGTCTTATAATCCTAAAAAGAAAAGCGAGGGATGTCGTTTCTCGTTTTCCTACATATATTGCTTTAATTGAAAAGACACTTTCTTTCTCACTGGCGTGCAATTTTTCTAGCACAAAAAAACACTTGGAAATGGGGCGAAAATAGTTATTGCAAAAAGTCAAAGAATTTTTTTCACGTGGATTTCCAAACACATTTATGAACGTCTTAGTAACTAAAATTCACGAACACCCGTGAATCACCTGCGGGATAGCCATGCTGAAGCATATGCTGAGTCTGCTGAAGTAATACCACGCGCTCACAAAACACTCACCGTGAAACGATACTTGTACCTAACTGTGAGTCGCTGAGTGAGTGATATTATCAGACTTGAAATGATTCCGCTAAAGCGGCGTTAAAAGCCGGCAACGATACGAGAACTTTTTAAAAAACTTAGCCATGTGTTACATAACATTAGCAACTGAACTACCCAAATCCAAATCCCAAGCCATACAAATGTATCGTATAAGAACACTTCAACATACAAGTAGGTACACAAATCTTTTCTCTATACACAAGATGAAAATGTATCTGGCGACTGTTCCTGTACTCAATAATGTCAGCTATCAATTCCTCGTCCAGATAAACACCGCGGACAACTCAGGCTTCCACAACATCGGCGGCGGCGGCGCCTTAAACAACGGTGGCTACGAAGGCAACGGATTCAACGACTACCGGAACGGCGCCAACAATTACGGCAGCGGGTTCGGAGCAGGCGGCGGCGGCGGCGGGTTCTTCGTTTGAGCGACGAGCAACTTTGGACGATTTAATAAATAATCTGCCAGAAACCACTTGACTTGTTTCAACTGTCAAAACAGCTCAGCTCTGTCCCGTTTTCACTCATCTGTATAGCCTTTGTAATTCCTACATTTTACTATAAAAGTTTTATAGGTTCTGTTGGTTGCAAAGTAACTTAATTTATATAGCTGACAATAGATATCTCCTAGCTCGATGTAACGAAAGTTCTGTGTTGAATTTAATTGTAAAAATCTTTTCAAATTGTCCCCCATACATTAGAATTATGAAGCAGAGTTGTCAGCATTGTATAACATTAAGAAAAAGCAATTAACTTGTATGTGGCTTTACTTTATCGTGTAGGATGTTTGGGTGCACATATTATAAATATAAAAAAAACTAATTAATTAGCAAACAAATATTTTTTTACTGCCCACATGCTATCACCAGTATAAAATAATTTAAATCTTGAACTATTGTAGTTAAACGTACAGAGATGACGTAAGTAATTTAAAAGGCACTATCAACTCTTTCAAAATAGCACGTCTTTTTGGTTGTATCTACTTTGCTTCGAAGCACCTGGACTATATACGTAGGTTCACCATTCCTTATTTTATTGTGGCTTCACAAACGCCGTAAGAAATCAAATTACCTAATATATATATAACTGAATTAAGCTTATCTTATGGCCTAAGATAGACTCAGAAAAACTTGAAAACTATTATTCCCGCTGTCATATAAGGAAGGTTGTATCTCCGAGCGAAAACTTTATATAATTGTTTTAATGGAAATAAAGAGACAAACGTGCTAAGAGAACTAACACCTTTTCGCAACGCCAAACAGTCAAGCTGATCAGAAAGGGTCGTGGACGATTCGAGCCTCCACTCGCTACTTCATACACCCGTGGGAGAGTCATGCTGAAGCATATACTGACCACGATACCACGGGCTCACAGAATACTCAGCGTGAAACGGTACTTGCAGTGTGTTTTGCAGAATGAGTGAGGATGTCGGAGGCCCTTCAAAGTGCTACTTAAGCGGCGTAAAAAGCCGGCAAGATAACCAAAGAGTGGACTTTGGCGCGGTGTTCACGGGTGGCGGTGTTCTCTTACCTTATAGGAGACCCACCTGATCCGTTGTCTACCATAGAATAAAAAATAGATAGAAAATGCAATTAAATTACAACTAGCAATTCTATTGGCAGTTGCGAGACAAGGGAAAAGATCATTCACAAACACCGTTCGCATTCAAAACGCAGCCAATAAATTACCGCAAGTTGATATTCCGCGCGCTACGTCTTGTTTTTCTCACTCGAGTATCCGAGTCGAGTGTTAATTACACCGTCAGTGGCTCTCCTGTAAAATATCACTAAATGAACGGCTCCAAATTGCTTACGGAAAAAACGGTGGCCCATTTTCGGGGCACATTCGGCGGGAAAAACAACTCTACTCCGCCGCGTTACAGTGTACATTCATCTGTGCGTCAAATGTTTGCAAATCGCATAAATAGAAACACTTGTATGGTCGAGTCTTTGTCCTTGCGACTAACAGAATATGTTGGAGAATTACGGCTCACTGGATTCATATAAAGGGGAAATAATGTGTAATGAGTGTAACTCTGAGGTCAAGAGTTCTTTATGCGTATATTACGTCGCCAGAAATACCTTTTTTATATAAGCTCAGCGTATTTTTTTACCTGAACGCAGAATATGTTCATGAGAATGTACGCAGAACTAGAGTGGTGCTTGAGAGGAAAGTCGTTCAACATTTTCACGAAGATCAGTGGAATGTGAATCAGTGAAAGTGATTTTTGTCTGGGATTGAAACCACGAAGAATGTACTTAGATGAGGCCATTTTTTATTTTATAGCTGACAACGGAGCTGGTTGGTCTCTTATATGGTAAAAAAACACTGCGGCCGCAACTGCGCCATGGTTGTGTCGCCGGCTTTTTACGCCCCTTAAGCATCACTTTTAAGGGCATCTGATATCCTCACTCACTCTGCGAAACACAGTGCAAGTACCGTTTCACGCTGAGTATTCTGTAAGCCCGTGGTATCACTACGGGTGAGCCGACCCAATTAGTGCGGTAGCATATGCTTCAGCATGGCACTCCCACGGGTGTGACAGTATTAATATACTTGTTCGGCCGCTGTCAAGCCCTTCCAGAGACCGAATAAATTAAATTATAATTGTCCGAACTGGGATTCGAACCCGATACCTCTCACTTCATGGTACACTTAAAACCATTAAGCTACGAGTCTCTCGAAAGTTTTAAGGTTATTGGCAACAGTAATTATTTAAATTATTGTATAATATCTAGCTGTAATCTAAGGACGGCAACGCACTCGTAGCCCAGAAGGGGAAGAGAGTATCCATGGCCGGAAGACCGCTGAGTTGAACCTCCTGGGAATTCTCTCGACTATCCTAAAAAACTAATTATAATTAATCTATCAACCAATGTGACTAAACTAACAACTTGACTAAAATCAGATCTCTTTCAATTGTCCTGTCTCATTTTCCAACAACAAATGCACTTCGGCGAGAATAGAAACAGAAGGTTAAAATAAACTGTTTCAAATAAACACCCTTGGTAGAGCCACACCGACGTCTAGTTGGGCCGGCTCGTCCGAAGTGATACCACGGGCTCACAGAATACTCAGCTTGAAACGGTACTGTTGTAGTGAGTGAAGATGTCGGAGGCCGTTAAAAGTGACGCTTAAGCGGCGTAAAAAGCCGGCAACACAAAGCGCGGATTGTGGCGCAGTTATTCATGGGCGTCGATATTCTCTTAGGAGATAGGAGACCCATCTGCTCCGATGTCCGCTATAGCATAAAAATAAACCTCATAGCTATAAATGCTTACACATTCAAAGTTGGGATGTCAGTTGTTCAATGCATCTACCCTTCACTGCACGTTATATTTACTTTACTCATATAATTTTTTTCCATACACTAATGTTTCAAATATTAACTTCCAATAAATTAATTACTGAATTAATGATCAATTATTAATAACAGAGATAATAATTCAATTAAAAGACAATTGTTCGTGTCGTTCAGTTTAATCACAACACCAAAATGGATTATTTTGTAAGTACTCCTATATTATTAATAGTATATTTCCGGAAGGCTGTGTCGCCTTTTCTATAATACATTGTTTAGGGGCATTTAAAAGTTATATTATCTGATGAAAATCTCAAATTACAGAAAAAGCTTTTGTTGTTGGGTAGTTTTTTTACTGGTAGCAAAATATTTAGTAAAATTAATTAATAATTTCCAAATAATGTGGAAAGAAAAACATACGTATAGCATGGAAAATGATGATTTGGTACATTTTAAATACTCACAAAAAGAAATTGTTAAAAACATTAGATGATATTCAGTGTAAGTAAATGGTTTTTCGATGTACCAACTATTTCATTTATATATAAGACAGAACGTATTTTATTAAATCAATTTTATTAAAAAATTCGATTTCTTTAGGTATTCTTCACAGTCTGCTTAGCAGCCACTGATGCACGACCCTTTCTAGGTATCGACTCCTTAGTATCAAATCTGGGTCTTGGTTCTATAAGATCAAACCTAGGTCTTGGTTCTATAAGATCAAACCTAGGTCTTGGTTCTATTGCTTCAAACCTTGGACTAGGAACTATTGGATCAGACCTGGGTTTTGGTTCGATGGGGTCAGACTTAAGTGATGCTGCTACGGAATTTGGCTTTGATCAAATAAGGCCAGCTATTGGTGGTGGATTGGGACCTAGATTGGACGATATCTTACATTCAAGTGTTGACCACGGCTGGAATGGTGCTGACGCTATGGAAACTGGACTCATGGGGGCGAAAGATGGTTTAGAGTACGCTTTGAACGGTGGGATAAATGGTCTCGCTGAGGGTTTGGCTATGGGCGGAATGGACGCCGCTGAGGGACTCGTTGGAGCTATTATATAACCAAGTAAAACATTTTAAATACACAAAACAATAAAAGCTAATAAATAATTTGCATTGCTTTTTATAAACCTCTGCCTGCCCGTGCTTGATATAATGAATGCTGGCAATTGGTGGGAACATTCATTTGGCTTACACAAATTATATCAAAACTCCAACGAGAAGCTATTACGATATACTATATATACACTTACAGATATTTTAAAATTCAGAGCTTCGCTGACAATAATACATTTGAAGTGGTACCACACAATGGCATTACCTGAAACAAAAAAGTCTCGTTAATGTTTTCAAGTAGATGTAGAAGCGTAATCAAAAACACCTCGCATGTAAGAACTGCTACTCGCTAGTACCGTGTTCAGGGAGTATTCCAGAGGGCCAGAGTGAAATCCTGCATTCATGGTCTTACCATCTACGACTTGCCCACTTATTCATTAAATCATAAAAAAGATGTATATAAACTAAACGTGTATCTCATGTAGTAATTTACATGAGATTAAATCCTTGATCTCACATGGTATATTCTGTATGTAATAAAATGATGAAATGTTACTCTTATTAGAATTTCAATAGAACTTTCCCAGTGGGAGAGCCATGCTGAAGCATATGCTGACGCACTAATAGGGCCGGCTTATCCGTAGTGATACCGCAGGCACAGACTACTCAGCCTGAAACGGTACTTGTACTGTGTTTCGCAGACTGAGTGAGTATATTAGAGACCCTTAAAAATGCCGCTCAAGGGGCATAAAAATCCGGCAATACAACCAATGCGCGGCAGCGGTGTTCTCTTACCATATCGGAGACCCACCTGCTTCGTTGTCAGGTATAGATACTATAAAAAAGAAAAAATAATAAAAATAATAGGTCATCATCATGACTCTAGAACCAGAGCGATGATGAAATAAATAAACATTAAAATTGTCATTAGGAGCTACACTCGCTCGGCTAGAATCAGCGAATGTAGCAAAGACGAATATGCGCCACTACTTTTTTAATTAGGCAAATAGGTCTAAAATGGAGTTGAAATTTTAAAACAGGCCACTGTAAATACGAGAAAACTTTTCACTATTACAGGTCAGGTACGTCAGACTTACAACATCGTATTGATTACCCAAAAAATGAAAAATAAAATACTTTGTATAAAAGACATAGGTTAACAAAAGGTGACATTTTATACATCGGGAGTCAAACGGACAGGAGGCTCACCAAGAAGTCGCCAACCCATGAACAACCTTACAGTGTTTGAGTCATTATTTGCACAGACATATGCACAATACTCATCATTTAGTATAGAGGCCACAATAATCTAAGTATGTAAAAATGTATTGACACTACTTAGACAAGACAACGCCCTTAAGCCTCGTTGGGCATCGGGTGCGTTGCCTATCTATAAAGTTCGCTGTTATTAAGTATACCAAGTTGTTGCGGTTTTGAAATATTCCAGCAGGCAGCAAGTCACAAAGAGTGGTGGTGCGCGGCTGAAGATGTCTTTAAAAACTCTCAGTTGCAGTTTTTTATTACAACGGAGGTAAACGAGCAGGCTCACCTAGGATAAATGGCTCTACGCCCATGGCCACTGCCAGCCCTTGCAAGGCCGCGGATGGAACATCGAGGTGATACAGATGAAAATTAATTTTTCCTGGATGTTCGACAATTAAAATAAGCTACGGTTAGTAATCCAAATTCCTCAAACACACAGTATTTTCACAAAGTCATAGTTTCTCGTTAATAATAATTGATTATAAATGAATTGCCTTAAGTTGAAATTAATTAGGAGTTATGGCATCACATTAAACGTTCACGAATAAAGTATTATAGGTAATTTAATTTCTTCTATGGATCGCTAAATAATAATAAAATATAATAGGCAATATAGACTAGCTGAATCACAATAGCACCTGTGGGTAAGATTATAATATCTATAAAGTTTATTCGGACTTGGAAAAGGTTTTACAGTGTAGGGGCGAGTGTCTTAACAAAGTCTTACTCGTGGAATAGCCATGAAAAAGCTTATGCTGACGCACTAATTGAGCCGACTCGTCCGAAGTAATAGCATGGACAAAACACCGACAGTACAGTTAATAAAAACACGTCAGCGAGAGAGTGACAGATTATTTAAGACATTGATTCGAGCAAAGCGACGTTAATATAACTAAAATCAAATATTTCAACCTTAATAAATACAGCTAGACTGTATTATGATTTAATAAATTACTTAATTCCCCTGTTGGCGAGGACTAGCAGAGTATGTATATGGGAATAAAATTATTATTTTACATACGAACCTACATAAAAAAACCATACTAAAATAAATCGTGCCATCACGGAAATGTAATACGACAATATTTCAATACAAAAGGCATCTTCAAACTAGTTTAAAAAAATACAATTCGTTCTCCAGTTTCTAATTACGTATAAATCGAAAATACTACTATATATTGCACTAATGCACTTTTTAATTTCAATGCGATCATCGCTTTGACACCGCGACAGAAAGTATTTTGTTTTTTGTATTTTAAACTGCAAACCATTTAGACCAGCCTTAACTAGCAACATATTTGAGCAATAACATAGTATTTTACAGTGTATATTTTAAAGTCTCCGCATTATGTCCAGTTATGTAAGTTATTTGAATAATTTTTATGAGTCATCAACTAATTTAGAGAAACAAATTATATTTCAAATGCATATATGCTGTACGTTTTTACACTCATAGTTAAAACTTATATAGTACAAAGAACAACAGTAAAAAGTATACAGGTATTAAAACACTACAAAGGTAAGTGAAAAGGGGGGTAACGCCTACCATACACACACATACACACACACACGCACACAAATACATTCGGCGAGCTAGCTCGCGGCCCGCGTTAAGCGGTATAGGCCAGTATTCCGCATCTTTTTTGTGTTTAAGGTACTTCTAGGAACATACACATTTTTAAATTTACAACAACAAAAAAAATATCTTATGTAATTATTACATTTATTTATTAAAGACCAAAACAATGCAACAAAAACTTCTGATTCGTGCGCTCGCGTGAGTAACAGTACTCAGTCTTACTCTTCTTATCCTTACTTATTACGTGACTAAAATCTAAGGAGACAACCTTACTTTACTTACTTACCGAGGCTCAACAATTAACGACCAAGCTGAAACAGTGTGCTGCGGTACACATTTTGCGGAACACTGGTATAGGCCATTCAGGCCAACAGCTTGAAATTATAAAAAGCTCGGAGCAGCAACAGAAACTGAATAAACAGATGAATCTATGAATAATATTTGTCCATAGCAACATACATGAAACAGGAGCCTTGAGACTTCTTCCTTCAGATATTGAATTCAGGTAGTGAACAATCGTTGTGAACCTATTCGATAATCGATTGTTATCCTCATACGACTAGGCGTCGATAGTAGCATTGTCATCACGATCAGATTATAATAGATACATAATAAACAATAAAACTTCATTCACATTATTTTACCAATTTGTCATCTTAAATTTTAAAGGAATAAATACAGCAATATCTTAATTAACAAATTTAACGTAAATTACAGATTGCAAAAGTGATCATAGTAGTGGTGGCGCTACTTCATATAATGGTAACGTATAGTTTCAGATTTAATTGGGATTATTTCCACCACCAATGGTTGAGCTTTGCCGCCCATGGACAACCGCGGCGCTATTCGGACTTCGGAATTCGAATCCTATTGGCTGTTTACACTGCTTTAACGTTATGGGTTAAAGGCTTTTTTACCAGTGTAATCCTCGTTCCCTCGTCAAAACAGAATACACACTCAGCCAGCCTGGCGCTTTCAAAGACTAAATAAATTATAAATAATTATTCCTCAACAAAAGGAGGATGTTTTTACACCTAAAGAAATTTCAATGTGAAATTTTTTAATAAACTTTGTTTTTGCAGGGGATTTCAACCCACGCCATCGTGGTACCAAGAGATGTGACAGATTTGGATCCAACCAAACGAATTCCTAATGTCATACACAAGGATTAGTAAAATAAATTATTGTGTTTGGAAAATGTTCTACAATATACGACTATTATTCGCCACAGTAACCTTTGTGTGAATGCAACTTGTTCGTGATGTTTGCAATCGCTACGTGTCGTAACAATGAACTATATTCAAGTATATATTTATAATACCACGTTGATGACCAGATCTTTTCTGACCAGCTTGACTCTTTGGCGTTGCGTATCGCATCAATCACGTGGAATGTTCCTAGGAGTTGTTTGGTTTAATACCTGTCACTGAATTTCATCATCTGATATGGAGGCAGAATTAAAAGTTACATTCATATCACTTGGATGTTTGTCGGTCCACAACAGAACGTTTTCAATTTTGTGCCGCGCATCACCACTATGGAATCTACTGCTGTACTACTTGGTGACTAAAAAAGGGCGTATCTATTTCTTTAAAAAGGCCCCGCTGGGGTTAAGAATTGTCCATGGGCACAGCTTCGCTTATCCGAGGTGAGCCTCCCGCTCGTTTGCCTCTTTATATCATAAAAGCAAAGGAAAATTAAAGTTTCAAGAAATATACGAAAATACACGTAAAAAATTTCCTTTCTCCCAAATTATTCACCGGAAGCGTCTCGAGATATTTCCCCCCGCGTACTAAGACGAGTAATTAACTTATACCTACCAACCTCTGTTGTTCGTCGAGGGTCCTTCGGGACGACAACTCGCCTAAAAAATTCCTTTCTCCTCAATAATTGAATTACCATTACGTTCCACTACTCACTGATGCCTTTGAAACACGGCGCTTAAAACATTCTTAAACGACCTTGTGAAAAACCGGAACGGAGGGATGGTTAGAATGTGTATTTGTTTAGTTACAAAGGCCAAATGTTACAGGGATGGTTCTTTTTCTTGGTCATGGTAGACTTATAAGAACTATTTAGCTACGAGGCTCTCGATCGGATTGCCGAGTACCATATATCGTCTCGCAAGCGGGAAACGCGACAAAGCATTTCCTCGCGCAAAACAGCGAAGATGGGCGTTAGTAAACTCATCCCAATCCAATTCGTAATATAAAACACTTTCACGGACGTCAGAACGTGTCTCACTGAAACTAATTGGATACAAATGAGTGCACAAAAGCTCCATTTCCTCGTCCGTGGACTGATTTTTGTGAATAAATAGTGTAACGAAATGCTCCCTCTACGAATTGGCCCAATTTTCTTTGAGATTTTTATGTTCGCTAGTTTTCAGAATAATGAAAGAATAATTTCACATGCGCCTCTTACCATAGAGGAGACACGCCTGCCCCGTTGCCATGCCATGCAAAAAAAGAATCTAATCGCTTGTGCGGATGGCTCCTTGACATATCCACTCCTTGCAATCGCGTTCACAAATAAATGTAAGTCAAATTTACTTCGGCCCTTTGTTAAGTCGAGCCTCTTCGAGTTCCGACTAGAGTGTTGTGGTTTATTCGAATTTCCTTTACGAGTGATTTCGTTGGCGTCAAACAAGCATTAGAACGGGACAATAAGACAGATAAGCAGTTATCAAGTTCGCGTTAGGCGAAGGGCGGGCCCTCGGAATGAATGGAAACGAAAGTTCTTGATAAACTTGGATTTCGGACGTGTAATGGGGGCCCGCGTCTACTTTCCAAACTCATTATATTACGATAATATAGACATTTACATTTTCCTTGGAAGTTTTTTGTTATGGTATAGCGGGCAACGGAGAAGGCGAGTCCCATCATGAAAACGATGCAAACTGGCACTTAAATCAAGGTTGTAACACATCTGAGACCACAAATTTAACATTTTCAACGGGATAAAATCAGTCTTAGTTTTTATAATTCTTTGTTAGGTTCGTAATTAACTTAGGATTAACTTTAATTTAAACAAAACAAAATTAGATACGTTAAACACTGTATGTAGGTCTCAAGAACTGGATTCGGATAGATGTTATGAAGGTAGAAGGCATTTTTGAGTAATATCTAGTGTTTCATTTCTTTAATGCAATATACTTCCATCCTAAAGATAGCAACTGTAATATCAATCGGTTTTATGGCGTAGGTGGTTCTAAAGATAGCAAAAGGCTTTTTTTGAATTGGAAAATTTTCTAAATATGAGGCTGTCACTGTATGACTCATCTGGAGCTAAAGCTGCAAACAGTAGACACTTATCTTAGTTGAGCCTTCTATTCGTTTGTCTCTCGGTTTCATATAATAACCAGGAACGCAGTTGGCTCGGATAGGAGTATATCAAGCTAGCAGACGTCATACGGAAGGACTAGAAGTTTTACAGAGTATTCCCATAAATCTTCTTTTTTTATTCTATAGCGGACGACGGAGCAGATAGATCTCCTATACGGTAAGAGCTCATCACCGATCATGAACAACCACGCCACACTCCACGCAATGTTTGTGTTGCCGGCTTGTCACGCCGCTTAAGCGGTACTTTTAAGGGGCTCCGATATCATCACTCTCTTTGAGAAACACAGTACAAGAACCGTTTCACGCTGAGTATTCTGTGAGCCCGTGTTATCACTTCGGACGAGCGTCAGCATATGCTTCAGCATGACTCTCCCAAGGGTGTGACAGTATTAAGACACTCGCCTGGCCACTGTCAAGCCCTTTGAGAGTGTGAATAAATTATAAACTAAATTATTAATGTCCGGGTCGCGATTCGAACCCAATACCTCTCGCTTGATGGTACACTTTTAAAGCTATTAAGTCTCTCGAGATCTGTCATCTCGTTCGGAATCTTCATCTCCCATTGCGCAAAAACAACTCTCACTTGCATCTAACCCGCAATCGAACTCTCGTCGACCGGCCCGTGGCGGCACGTAACGGACTTTTAATAATGGAGCCGTTAACTAAATTATACTCGAAATTAATTACAAATTAATGCTTTCGTAATTGTCATTTATAATAATATTAGTATCCATATAAAAAAGGAATTTTGTACAATTGACTACATTACAAGTGTGGACGCGATTTGTGAAGCATGAAGTTGATCGTAAGTATATTCCTATTGTTAATATTCCATTACTTTATCCGGTGCAAAAATATAGCAATTGTGCAATATTAGAATAAATTGTTAAAACTTTAAAACCAGGCATCAATTGTGATCCTAATTGTAATCATATGTCTTGTCATGACAGGCTCTTACGATACTAGCTGGCGTTGCGGCGCTTCATGCTGAACCATTTTTTGGGTTTCACGGGCCGGCTCACCATGCCTTTCATAATGGAGTCAGGACTGGAATGGGGCTGTTTGGGACAGGAGTTGGTTTGGGTGCATCCGTTTTTAATCATCACGGTGGCAGAGTGAATCCAGGTGGCAGAGTGGTTCACAATGGTGCTGTGAAGAGCAGCGGCGTTGTTAAGAAACAAGGACACGTCAACACGAACAACAAAGCCGGCGCAAGCGGTTCGGCAGGCTTTGAAGCCCATAACGTTGGAGCAAGCAGCTTCCACGATGTTGGCCAACACCACACTAAGGAGACAAAGGTGAGGAACCATAGTTTT
>DWCF01001001.1:0-35396 GCA_018230265.1 Delias oraia
GTATTCATGGAAGTCCAAGGGGGAGGCCTATGTCCAGCAGTGGACGTCTTACGGCTGAAATGATGATGATGATGAATTGAAATTTACTTACCGTACTAGGATCCAAGTTTTCTATTAAATGATGAGTACGGTCGCCAACACATGCGATCATAGGGTCTTCGGTTGAAACTCTTGTACTACGGCCTATAAGTAAGATATTATATAACCTAAATTATTGTCTAAGGAGGGATAATAATATAAAGATTTTCTCAGGAAACTGCTTGCAAGCACCAAAATCTGATATATATATATAAATTTCATAATATTTGATTTATTTTTTATTACTTTTGCACTTTAAAACTTTTGAAATATAATTGATTGTATGCGTAATTGAAAGAATCAGAAGAAATATTTAATACAACAGCTAAGGCATGTACATATTAAATTGTTATTTTTAATAATAATAATTAAATAATATAAATTAAAAGTAATATTTTCTCATTAATTTATTGCCAAAAAGTTCTCAAATACCATAAGACTATACTTATTATGTATAACAGCGTGAAAACGTATTTGAACCGTATTTATTTAACTAGCGTAAACAGCCGGCAACACAACCAGAGCGCGGATTCTGGCGTGGTTGTCCATGGGCAGTGGTGCCGTTATCCGCTATACAATTATAAAAATTAAAACTATGGATAGCGTAAGCAACTCCAAGGTCTTCTTACCAAACATTTTCCTCCGAAAGACACTTTTAAAATTGCCTTCAAAGATATTAAACCTGTCAATATCCATTTCTATAGAGTTTTCAGCGTCTCTTGAATTATTATATCGTGTTTTCTGGCGAGTCTCGTTAGATTCTTGTAATCTTTTAGCACATACATTCGTATCATATTGAGCTGCACATAATGACGTGTAGTTTTTCCTGTGTGAGGCTACAACGCAGTATGACGTCATTTGAGGATCTATTGGGCTGAAAAAGAAATTACATTTACTCTAATTTGAAGTATCGTACCCGTGGGAGCTCTCCCATGTTGGAGTTTATGCTGACACACTAATTGGTACAAAGTGAAACCATGGACCACGGGCTCACGGAATACTTAGCGTGAAATGGTAGCTGTATTTGAAACGGTGCTTCTACTATGTTTCGGTGAGTGAGTGATTATATAATGACTTACATAATTAAGCTAAGCTTTCTTTGAGCTACGTTATTAGTATTATATTAACAACCTCATTATTATAAAAAGACTACGTATTACTAACATTAAAGTAGATAAACAAATCAATATTATTAGTATTATTATAAGAACTTTAATATTTCTCGATTAAAGTAGGTTAAATAAATGTAACATAAAAATATTTTAGAAAAAACACGAAGAGATTAACTCTTATTTATTACATTTTGCAGGAAAAAGTTTCTATAGGATAAGCTTTCATACGAATGTAAGTAATACTACTTTTTTAAAATTATGTGATAAATAAATTGTATAATATATATAAAATATTGTTATATTTCGCTCTAGTGATAAAACATTATATATTTTTTAGTTTTTAAGTTCAAGTTATTCGGTCTCTGGAATGGCTTGGCAGTAGCTAGCTGGCTAGCTATACTATAAAAAAAGGCAGGAAGACCTCTGCTGAGTCAGACGATCTGACGTTCAAGACGATTTCCACACCCCGGTTTCAGATAAATGAATATAATGAATAAAATGTGCATAATGTAAAATGGTGCTCAAAATTGTTAAATAAAGGCTTATAATATACAGTAAGCAGTTATAGTCTGTCTAATTTCATACTTTAACAACTAAAAGTTAATATTGATATATTTTTAAATTATTCAGTAGGAACGATTGCAAAAACACTTTTTGTATTGACTTAAATATAATATTTTAAACAGTTATATTTAACTCGCTTTAAACGTGTCTTGAAGTGAAAAAGTTAATTATCAAATTAACCGTATCGTAATGGTTGCTGAAGAATTTTGTCAATCCTATTGAATTGCATTAATGGTAATCTCAGCCATTTATAGATCGCCACTATTTTATTAAAAAAAGTTGCTTCACCACGGAGGGTTTATTCTCGAGCATCTGTGTTATCTATGATAGATTTATATTCTCTGTGGTTAACTATATCTTAAAAAAATAAACGGAACATATATATATTTTATGATGTATCATACCACAGATATTGTACCACAGATGCATTTATAACTATAATAATTATAAAAAAATAATTCACTAATAAAATTAAAGTCAATTATTTATATTTACAATAAATATGTTCACAACAATAATTAAGTAATAATAATTTATATAATAATAATTGATTATAGATATTATTAAACATATAATATTAAAAATCTTTTAATATCATATATGTTCAAGAATCACATATAGTTTCGTCTTGATTTTATTTTTCGTTAAGTTGGCAACATGTAATATATATATAATCTATGTGGCATTTATCTCTGTTAAAAAAAGTGTAATTTCATGCGCCTTAATAAATCTGTTTTCACTAGACAATTGTAAATTATTTATTTTATCACATCAATAGAATTTAGAATATAATTCAAAATAACATGTAATTTATTATTAAATACTTCAATAGTTTTAGAATATTTAGTCTAGTGGAATGTAGAATCTATCTGAAATATTATACAGCCGCTGTCATAACGCAACTTTTATTATAATGGAATTATTAGTTACCACTAAAATACACCAAAACATTTATACACGGATAAAATTATAAACGTAGCGCATTATTACTTGAAAAGAAAGGGTAGATTTTAAAATAAATTGATCTTAAACTACTCGGAATACGTGCTTAAAGTTTATTTAGATTTCATCATTATATTGTTGCATTACCTTAACTACTACATATACTAGAGTAATGTAAAAGAAATCGCTTAGATAGAGCATAAGACTTTTACGAGCAATCCGAAAGATTCATTTGCGTCATGCGGCTACACTGAGCTGCCATTAACCGGCCGGTAAGTGAGAGAATTGTGGCAATTTATTAAATTGTAATTATTATAGCTAACAGTGGATAATGATTACAATTAATAACGACTAATGAGACGATAGCAACGAGAAAAAGCTGAACCGCAAGCGGAATTATCGGCGTAGGCGATTAACGTACGGTTTATGGTGGAAAAAGTCGCGCGTGAACGGAATAATGGCACGGGGCCTAGTTAGGTTTATGGTTAAGTTATCAGGAAAGCGGCACCGGCAAGAAGTTAAACTATTAAATTAATTAATATGGCGTTTTTAATTTCTAATATATAGCGGACACCGGTGTAGGCGGGTCGCATTGAAATCACCGCTGCACATTTTTTCACTCTGTTTGCTGCGGTTCACCGAAAATTTGTCGTTCACCGCATCCCTGCAGGCGGCTGGTTAGGCAATTAAAACATTGTGCGCAAATAAGCTGGAGGCTCATCTAGGACAAATGGCCCACCGCCCATAAATACCTCTAGTTCCTGCAAGGCGGTGGAAGCCTTACTGGCGTTAAGGGATATGAACACTCTTTTTTTTTCTACAGCGAAAACGGAACAGGTGGGTATCCTATATGGTAAGAAAACCGCCACCTATGAACAACCACGCCACAGTCCGCGCATTGGTTACAATGCCGGCTTTTTACTTAGCGAGATATATACTGGTACCTCCGGCTTCAGGCAGGTGGTCACGTGGCATCTCTACGGCCATGGCTCTCCCATAGGCAATCCCATAATAGTGTTAAGACAAACCCGTCCCTTGTAAAGTCCTTCCAAGAACCGAATAAATTTACAAATTGAATTTAAATTCTATACAGAGTAGTAACCCGGTATTCATAACACCACAGTAGCTTTCAAAACTATTCGACCACGCCGCTCTCAAATTATTATCATATATTTTTTTTATGGTATAGCGGACAACCGAGCACGTGGGTCTCTTATATGATAAGAGAACACCACCGACCATGGACAACTGCGCCACAGTCCGCGCATTGGTTTTGTTTTTAAAGCGCCATTTTAAAGCGTCTCCGATAACCTCACTTACTCAGCGATACAAAGTACAAGTACCGTTTCACGCTGAGTATTCTGTGAGTATGTTGCATCGCTTCGGCCCAATTAGTGCGTCAGCATATGCTTAAGCATGGCTCTACCACAGGAGGGAATCAAAATTTTATAATAGTTAGTAATATTTGCATAAGCTGCTTATAATTTACTCGTTAAAGGTAATTTAGCTGCGACAGATGGCGAAGTATTAGTGGCATATAAGTAGCTGATCTGACAGACGTATCAGTTATGATTCTTGATGTAATAAATAATTCTGTAAGTGTCTTGCACTGCCGCTTCTTACTAGAGCTACCAAACCCGGTATTTTCTTAATATGAACCTATAATATGTAAAAATCAAAATATTATATATAGCATTTTGAGAGCCTCATAGCATAATGGTTCTAAAAAAGTGTAAAAAACCGGCAACACAAAAATGCGAGGAGTGTGGCGTAGTTGTTCATGGGCGGCGGTGTTCTCTTACCATATAGGAGACCAACTTGCTCCGTTGTCCACTATACAATAAAAAAATATGAATGAATGATAAATACGAAGATGACACCAATTCATATGTAAATTATATTTTTTTAAATTGACCGTTAAGTAGTTTGAGATTCTGAAGGAAGGTCGCAGTTGTCCATGGGCGGCGATGATCTTACTATCATGACCATTCAGTGTTCTGCTTTATCAAAAAAGTAATAGAAATGTCATAAAAAATGACATATGACAACTGTCATTTAATATTGTCAACATTTAACAAACAAAGAAAAATGCGGGTGACTGATTGAACAAATGATCTAGATTCTAGAACGATCTAGATGAACGAAGAGTTGAGTCGATTTGACAGTTATTGTCATTGACATAGTACTAAGTAAATAGAACCATAGTTAATTTTAGATACATTAAAATCATTGTTGTTTTTTTGGGTAGTCGGGTAAAAATGTATAAAATATGTTAACTTCAAACTATCACTCATACCGTTGTTGAGATATATGTTATATAATTCAAATGAATAATAAACAGATTATATTATTATTTTAAAAGCCGACAACTTACCCGCGTCTTACCTGAGGCTAACAGACATGGACGGTGGCCTTTCTTAGTAATCAATGGAGAATAACTCAAATAAATATTAATAATGAAAACTAAATCCCATTTAGAAACTGCATTACGTCAAAAACACGCATTTCTAAGGAATTCGTAATAGCTTGCATAGGCAATGTTATAAGCATATCATGGACTAATCTTACAAGCGAACGCATAAATCATTCGCAGTCTATATTTGTGCTTAAAAATAATTAACATAAGACATTAATTCCCTTATCAACTTATCAAAGCCTCGATGCAAGAAACTCGTATTAAAAGACTTAACGAGTGGGGATATACGGTTTTGTTCGATGTTGTTTTTAATACTTTAGAAAAATAATTAAAAGGAAATTAATTCAAAGATGTCTTCATTTGTTTTATGTTCCTCTAGAATAGTTAGACGCTATGACAGTCAAATATACAAAGTACTGACATACTACTAAAGAAATTAGTATGAAAAAGTATTAACTTATATATGTAAGTTGCCTGAAAAATTACGAAATTTCATTAAAAAACATATAAAATAAAATATATATATATTAGACAAGAATTTTACTTTATTGATATATCTAATATTTATTACCAGGCAAAGTTAATGCGAAATTAAAGAAATTTTCAGTCAAATATAGGCTTGAAAAGGGATTTGTTAACTTTGAATAAATCAACGCAGTCATACATATCCTAAAATTAAGTTTTTATAATGATGTAGCGGATAACGGAGTAGGTGGGTCTCCTATATAAAGAAGTACACCGCTGTCCATATAAAGCCGCTCCACAGTCCGTGGATTGATTGAGATGCCGGGTTTTTTTACGCCTAATCAGCATTTTTAATTGTTTGCGATATACTTACTCACTCAGCGAAACTCAGTAGAAGTAACGTTTCAAGTACAACTCAATTACCATTTCACGCTGAGTATTCTATGAACCCTTGGTATCCACTTTGGAAGAGCCGGACCAATAAGTGCATTAACATATGCTTCAGCATGGCTCTCGCGCGGGTGCGACAGTATTAAGGAACTCGCCCGGCCACTGTCAAGTCATCCCTTCCAGGGATCGAATAAATTTAATTAAAATTTAGGTTTTATTTTAATTTGATTAAACATTAAAAAAACGATACCGGCAATCCACAGACAAACATATCCACTATAATATCGATATCGATGAAGCGTAAAATCAATTAATTCCCAACGTGCGCGTGCGCAAAAAGTTGCAGGTACGAAGACTCCTATCATACAAGAACATTTGGTTTAACTACAAATAGTATAAATTGCATTGCCAATTTCAAGGCACACGTATTGAATCGAAATATGTTTATTATTGTTCGCAAACAATTCGAATAGATCCTTTTCAATCGTAACTAGAACTTTTTTTATTACAATAAAGCCTACAAGAGTTGCTGCTTATTTGAATGATAACTGTACTAGGAGAATTTTACTAGTTTTTCTTAAATTTTGGATGTGTTTGAGATTTTTTTAAATTCTATAGCGGACAATGAAGCAGGTAGGTCTCCTGTATGGCAAGAAAACACCGACGCCCATAAACAACCGCGACACAGTCCGCGCATTGGTTGTGTTGCCGGCTTTTTACGCCTTTCAAGCGACACTTTTAAGGACCTCCAATATCCTCATAACACAGTACAAGTACCATTTCACGTTGAGTATTCTGTGAGCCCGTGGCATCACTTCTGACGAGTCGGCCCAATTAGGGTGTCAGCATATGCGACAGCATGGCTCTCCCACGGATGAAAATTAGTATATACCTTTCTAGTATACAATCGATACCAGTGGTCGGACTTCATTGTGCGTGGCATTTACTCGTATATAAAAATATGATTGGAATGCCGATTAACTACAAGCTACAAAGTAATGGGAATACAATCACTGGTTATTACTGCAAAGCAATTACAATTTTTATTTAGTAATAATCTTGTAAATAGCAAGAGAACTCTTCGCGTAAACACTGCGAAGTTAACGCTCTCGCCGTATAAATGAAATTGATACATAATTACGAAAACACCGCCATAACGCTTCCTATTAATAAACATTGATGTTTTTTAACTTCAGACTTACACAACAATAAATGATGTCACTGATTGTATGTTTTATTTCATTTAGGACTTATTAACTAAGGTATCTATGTAGAATATTTTTAATTTTATAAGTTCAATAATTAAATATTTATATCAGAAAACAATGCAAGTCACAGGTTGTGAGTTCACCGTTGCCCTTGGAGAAAAATGCCGCAATCTGCGTTTTGTTTGTATTCCGTGAGTCAGTGGTATCATTTTGGAGGAGTCGACCCAACTAGTGCGTAAGGTGCTCTCCCACGGAGAATGTTTTTTTATTCTGTAGCGGATAACGGAGCAGGTGGATCACCTATATGATAAGGGAACACCGCCACTCATGAACAACCGCGCCATAGTTCGCATATTTCTGTTGCCGGCTTTTACATTATACTTTTACATGCCGGCTACATTTTTAAAACTATTACACTAGGAGGCATTTTATGTCAGGCTTTTTATGTCACAGACATAAAAATCTATGTGATACTAAAAGTTTTTATATAGCCCAGTTTTAATATCATCTGAAAACCAAATTTCGTTGCTAATATCGCAATGTTGACACGTCTTGAGCAATTATTACCAATTAAGGTGTGTCCGCTCAGAAAGCCTGCTCCTATGCATCGCGTGTGAGACTTTATAAGCTAAGCGTGCGTTCACATGATTCGATCGAGGCTATTTTAACTACCACTCTTGAATAGATCGGCACTGATTGGAAATTGTAAATATTCTGCTGCAAATACTAGCAGATTTCTTCTTACTAATATTATAAACGCGAAGTTTGTAAGTGCCATATATCATCATCACCATCAGTTTATTAATGGACATAGGCCTCCCTAAAAGACCTTTTGCGATCTTCAGATATCTGGATCCAAGTACTATGTAGTAAGTAATAAGAATGAATTTTAATGATCCTATACAATAATATAGTTTATATATCAGAATAACATATAGCCTACAATTTATAAAAATATTGTGTAAGTTGTCCAAAATATGAGGATATGTGTCAAGTCCACTTCGTATTAAAGCTGAACATAGAACGTTTGTCTTATACGATTTATTTAAAATTATGTCTTCTTACCTATAAACATAAAAAAATCGATCTTTTCTTAATATATTTTATCCTATTTCATCTAAAGAAAAAGCACGTTGGCTAGAAAGTGGCAATGTTTAAAATAATGTTTCAAGTAAACCGACGCCTGTAAGTAAAAAAATGATAGTCAGAAATCCAATAGACTGAAGAATATGGTAGAGAGCTTTTTAAAATACTTTTGAATCTTAAAAATATGCGTATATATATATATATATATATATATATATGCAATATATATACAAATGACCTAAATAGTATGCATATAACCAGGAAGAAAAAATAATATTAGTTTTGACATTAACAACCCATAAAATATGTCTTAAAACTCATTAAAAGATAATGCTTTATTTCACATAGGACTACATAGGTTTTTATTAACGTCTTAAAATGTAAAGTTTCAGACTATTCACAAACATGCCCCGGTCTGAGAAGAACAATCATAAATATAGCCGGGTTTGATATCTTCATAATGTGTTTAGCGTTAAAGATTTATTTTATAATTGGTACTGATGTGAAAGCTCTTTCATATACAAATGATTCCCAGATTTAAATAAGTGAAAGAACCGTGGGAGATCCATGCTTCAGCATATGCATGCAGGCTGGCTCGTCCCAAATAGCATCACAGGTCTACAAAACACTAGCGTGAAACAGTACTCGAAATATTTCGCTGTTTGCATATATAGGCCCGTGAAATTATACTATTCAAGACTGTTTCACCAATCGCAGATTGAGGCACGGTTGTCCATGGTTGGTGTCGATCTCTTACCATAAAAGAGATTACTCCGTTGCTCGCTAAACAAAATAAAAAAAAACCTACTTGTACAACGATATGTACTGATAGTTCAACATTGTATCAAAGTTGACTGTACTTTACCTTTTTAAACTATAATTTTGGCATTATAAACAGAGCTTAGAGCCTTATCAAATCCTTGTACAGAGTATCGTAAATTCATCTGTACATGTGACGAACGGCGTGGATTTATGGTTTGTGAGAGTATAACGGTGCTAACTTGACAGGTTTTTATGTTATAGTCCAGTTATGATATGAATTAAATATATGGAATTTAGAGAAAATGATCCCAACGCCAGTTTCCTTATACAACTTGTGCTTCAGGACAAATTTTTAGATTATCATCGTTATCAGTTTTTTATGGTATAGCGGGCAAGGTAGCAAGCTATGATAAGAGAGACTGCTAAAAATTGTGCTTACCATATTGAATTTAAAATTTTAATCTTGTTTTTTTATTGTAGCTAATATTTTACTCCATAAATGGCTGTAAATTCAAATATGGCGTATATTTTGAGACAGCCTCCATTAATATGGGTTTTTTAAAATTATTTTTATAGTATATCAGACAAAGGAGCAGGTGTGTCTCCTATGTGTTAAGAGAACACTGCCTTCCATGGACAACCGCGCCACAGTCTGCGCATTGATTGTGTTGCCGGCTTTTTACGCCACTCAAGCGGCATTTTTAAGGGCCTCCGATATCCTCACTCACTCAACTCAGCTTCAGCATGGCTCTCCCACAGGAGAAAATTTGTTTTTAATTGTAAGAACACATGATCCAATTATTAATTTAATGTTTTATCAAAACCTTGCCTATTACAGTATATTATATATCAGTTTCGGAAAGTGTTCGTAAATATTATTTTATATTGACTATGATCTCCAGTTAAAACTGATTTCTTAATATTTGATTTACTTCATGATTTAAACTTCTTACTATATTTTAGTAATAATATTAAAGAGTTACAAGTAACGTTACCTTGGATCCCAGTTAGCTGACAGCCTCCGTCGCGATCGAGTGCGCAAACGCATACGAACGAGTCCGGGTGCTTCGCCCCTTACGCTTACTGCGACTGCACCTCCATTAGTTGAGAAAAGCTATGTGAAATAAACAAAATTAGCTATTATTTATATAAAATGTACCCCTTGACGTCTTACCCGGTAGGTGCCAACCTACCGAAACCAATTATGAACTCTCAGCGATCATAAACTTAGCCAATCCCCAAAAACCGATACACTAATTACTCTGCAAGTTGTATTTAGACAAAAGTAGGCTATATACTACCATTTTTTTTGAAAATCGGTCCATTGTAGGACCGATTTTCAAAAAAAATGGAGTATATAGCCTAGCCTTGAGTTAGAAAGTAACCCGACTTTTTATATGTCGATTAGCGTATTAATAGCTGGGCATTTGGATTGCGGGTAAGATATATGTAATTTGGTGAAATGTATGATTAGCAATGGTAGGTTTTATTTTCTGGCTGTCCATCTGGTTATAGAGATAATAAAATAAAATAAAAGCAGCTAATTGTTTTAACCAAATTAATAAAATTTTTAGCTCACCTATTGATAACATAGATAAAATTTAAAATATTATAAGAAGAAAATAATTATAATTATCACTTATTACATTTTTTAAAGAAAATAAGACGGCAAACGAGCTGAAGGCTCAACTAGGATAAGCTGTCCTCTCTTCGTGGACACCTTCAGCCACTACTGGACAATGCGTTGCCGGCCTTTAAGGGGTAGATACGCTCTTTTTAAAGTGACAAACATTAAGGTGGTTCATTCGTATCATCACAAAAATATTGATAAAATACCTTACAGTTTTTTTTGTGATATCAATAAATTAGAATTATTTTATAAGTATGAAGAGTTACCTGTAATAAATAGCGATCTTCATTTTTTATGACCACGGAAAGAGTGCTGAGTTCACCTCCACGATGCTCTTGAAGAAGATCTAATTGATCTATTGAAAAATTCATCATTATAACACATATTAAGTTCTTAATAAGAATTTTTATAACGTGGCGATTATGGCAAACACCCTATCAAGGGGGAGGCCTATGTCCAGCAGTGGACGTCTTACGGCTGAAAGTATGATGATGATAACGGGCAACGGAGCTGGTGGGTCTCTTGGTAAGAATACCGCCGCCCGCGGACAACCGCGCTACATTCCGCGCATTGGTTGTATTGCCGGCATTTTACGCCGCTTAAGCAGTACTTTTAAGGGCGATAGTGGGCAGACATTGGGCGGACTATCGCTCGGTTGTCCACGGGCGGCAGTGTTCTCTTACTATATAGGAGACCCACCTGCTCCATTATCAGCTATACTATAGAATTTAAACAAAACTCTTACCAACTGATCGCCCAAATTCTCCTTTATACAGTAACCAATGAATATCCCGGGAACAAGGGCTTATTGTGATGTAGACCGTTGACTGATATAGTAACGATGTGTTCAGTTCCAAACTATAAAAAACACCTTTATCTGAAGTATACATTTATTCCTTAAGGATATAAAAGAATCATTAAAATATAAGAAACTTTAAGGCTTTATAAGCTACCGTGTCGATCAGTAGTTTCCCGGTGTTGGGTTCGAATTGAGCTTTTAATTTGGATAGTGGCTGGACGAGTCTCTGAACAGTGGCTTCCCTGTGGGAGAGTCATTTTAGGAAAAGAATTAATGATTTATTGTGTAAATTTTATTCGGTTGTTGAAGGGCATCTTAACACTGTTTCCCCTAGAGCACAGCCATGCTAAAGCATATGCTGACGCACTAATTGTGCCTTGAACATTGATTGATACCACGGCCTCACTAGTCTCGATATAAGTTCAAATAGTGATCGTAACGGATATTGATTAGAATTAATGAGTGAATATATATTTACAAGAATCTATGTTATTTCTGAATATGTAAAAAATAATACCATACATTGTTCGATGTTTGATGAAAGCTATAAGAAGGAACCATTAAAATGGGTCACTCTGCCTAAATAAATAGGATTTACTTCAAGTAAACGCCGTCCGTGTGCCGGCCGCAATATTATTTATCGAGGTTTCCCTTGTTTGTTATGTGTTGTTAATGTTTTATTAACCAACTGAATGTTTACCGCGACTCCATGCGCTTGGCCTGATTCAGGTTTCTCGTGATAAACTCTATTTTTTACTAAAGCTATACCTTTGTACTAAATTTATACATTATAGAGTCAGCAGTTTAGGCGCTGTACAAGGCTGCACAACAGAAAACTGTAAAGGACGCACAACAGACTGATGCATCAACTAAGCTGGTTCGTATAGAGTCACCCATGTGTTCACAGAATACTATCATGAAATATTATATGTAGCTACTGTATTTCGCTGAGTGATGAATAAAACCAAAGGACCACCATGTCTTAATTAAATGACAGCAATCCAAGCGACACAGTGTGGCTATGTTCTCTTAGCATCACGGGACTAATCTGAATTTTTGCCCGTAAAATAAAAAAATAAATATAATATTTTTATAGTATAGCGAGCAACAGATAAGATGGGTTTTCTCAATCGTAAGAGATTATTGACACCAATGTGCAACTATGCACAATCCGCGCTTTAGTTGTGTTGCCAGCTTTTACGCCGTTTGAGTAGTAAAATTTCAAAGTCCTGCGATACTCTCACTCACTCAGCGAAACACAGTAAGTACATACAAGTAGGGTTTCACGCTGACTTACTTTCTGGTCTCCGCTTCATCTAATCTGTACACAGTTTGGTTATCCATGGGCAGCCACTCAACAGCTCTGGAGACAGGTCTGGTGACCAGGACGCTGGGTGCTGCAAATCCAGCACCAGCAGCCTGGAGAATTATCAGCATCAGCACTCGAAATGCTAGCCGCTTGATAAACCTAAAAAAAAGTTGATAAATTGAGTTGAAGGATTGTTTATTACAAACGTATATATTATGTTAAACATTATTTATGTAACTTTTTCCCGAACATCTGTAATTTGGTATTATCGTTGTCTATGAATTATGTTGCTAGAAGGAAAATATATTTTATTTAAAAAAATTCTGTGCTTTTCACTCGAAATAAGAAGTTCTAATGAGAAGTTCGACAGACTGGTAGCTTAATGGTTTTCAAAGTATACAATGAAGCTTAAGGGTTTGAATCCGGGTCCGGAAGCTTAAAATTGAATTTATAATTTATTCGGTGCTGGCGCATTAATAGAGCTGGCGCGTCCGAAGTGATACAACGCGCTCATAGAATACTCAGCGTGAAACGGTACATGTACATGTATGTATGGTTCGCAGAATGAGTTTCGGAGACCTTCAAACATGCCGCTTAAGCAGCGTAAAGAGCCAGCAACACAACCCACCTGCTCCGTTGTTCGCTATAGAATAAAAATAAATATAATAACTTTTAAGAAAATTATAGGTATCTACTACTGTATAAACATATATTATATTTTTTTAATATTAAAACCTCTATTATGCCAGTGTGTGCAGATTTGCTTGACCTCAAAATGTATGAGATGTTTATTTTTTTCTTCGTGTATCGCAATGAGTTGGTTTCTAGGTCTAGTTTTATCTAAAAAAACTAGCCTAGCAACGGGTTGGTAATATCACCATGGCAACCGTATTTTGTAAGGCTTTGGACTGAAACTGTTATAAATGAAGTTTACTATTATGTATCTATGTCAGAAATACTTTATTTGGTTAATATATACTTAAGACTTTAGGGTGTGCCTTACCGAGATTGGCGATTTTTGCTTAGCGTCAATCCTGCTAGCTCGGAACGTTGTGCAAACAATAATGTTATAAAAATCGAAATAAAATAATAATAATGAAAGAAATAATATTATTGTAATAATTATATAACAAATTTAATCTAACATAAAAATAATGCAGTAGGCACAAAAAAAAACTAAATCTAAATTTCAAAAACATAAATAAAATGTAATATTTGTAATTACACAATATGTAATAATGTGATAAACTTGGAGAGAATTGAAGTTCTTGTAAAAATAATAACAAACCTAACCTAACCTAAAAATAATGCAGTAAGCTCGTAAACTAGAATGTTTTATTTATTCAAACTTTGTTTTTTTATATTTTCTAATTCGCTTATTTTCATTTAAATATAAATTTATTATAAAATAAGCAAACATACCACAAATATTTTTTTTTATATTTAAAAGACAGTAAGTCTTGTTTAATCTAAATGTTATGTAATTTGCGATTGTAATTTAATAAAAATTACATCACGTTTTGCTCTAAAAATATCAATTTTGTTTTAGTATGGTATTTATCTGCAAATAATATAAATTAACAAAACTCACTTAAAGATAGAAAAATAACATTTAAAATGCATCACTTAAATTAATAATCCCAACAATATTTTCTTATTCATTTATTCAAAATACAATTATAAAAAAATTGTGTCAGCCATGACGTCTGTCAAATTTACTTATATTACCAGCCAGTTGTCCAAATTAAAAAAAAATGTTTCGTTCTTATTGTAAAACAACCAAAGTAACCTCAAATAATTTTGTAAATAATTAAATTATTATGTTACTTTTTGGGTACTTATATTAATTATTATTTTAATGTTTTCCGTTTAAATATATAAATTTCTCTGTTAACATTATCAATATACTCTTAATAGAAAATAAACATACCAAAAAAATTAAATATATTTATGTTAAATGCGGTTATTTTTGGGTTTAAAATAGGTATTTTCCCAAGCGTATTTTTACTGAATAACTCATTTAAAATTTTCACAGATTGCACAGAAACAATGATTTATTTTTTAAAGTTCACAGCTGCGGTGCACCTATACGCTTCAATAAGCACATTGCGAAATAACCATAAATCTGCTTTATACCACAAGAACTCATGGTTCTTAAGGTTCTTCAGGTCAAATATATGCACACGAGAACAACCTTCGCATTGTTTATAATAAGTGACAGAAACGCGTGAACTTTTAAAAATTATTACGTATTCTTTCGTTGCCGAACGATAAATCTTGAAGTTGTTATACGTAGTAAATTCTGTAATGATTTAGTGTTTCCATTATTTCTTTCGCTTAAAGTCTTGCCGCGTAATTTTAAACCGCCGGCCGTGAACGCGATTCTACAGTTTAACCATATTGAAATTGAAGATAGAAATAATTTAAATAGCTTATTTTGCATCTAAGAACAGATTATAATCAATTTTGATCATGATAGAAAAAGAAACTGTTAAATAAATAAATAGACTTAAATCTTTTAGATTTAAATTGAATAAATTCCAACAAAAAATATTAATAGTAATTTAAGTTAGTTAAATCTAATACTAAAAATTATATAAAATAAAAAATTAAAATTATTATATATTAATTATAACGTGGGTTAAAAATCTAATTTAGGCAAATTCATTGTAAATTAGTTTAAGGTTTGAATTCCAGCAAATTGAATAAGCCTCCCGTAAAAGGGGTAATAAATGTCAAATGTCAAAGTAATCCACGAAGAAGGTTAGGCCTATAAATAGGTTTCATGTATCGAAATTAATATTATGATAAATGTAAGAAAATCGATGTCATGTTCTGGCAACATTTCAATCTCATAAATCGGTGACAGATGAATACTGGGCACCAGTTGCGAAAAATTTGTACAAGTTTGCTCTTTTCAATCGTGACAACGTTGACATTTAAACGTCTTTTATCTACTGGTGGTAGTAAAATAAATCTGTATCTAGATTTAATCGAAGCTCTATTATCTCTGTTTTATTTGCACAGATAAAACAAAAGGTTTGCGCTGATTGTTTATGGCCTGAGCGATGAGGATAAAAGTCTGCAAATTGGTTTATATACGCTCTATTAAGTGCAAGTGATAAATATTTCTTGTAAAGAAAATCAAGTTGGCTTAATTTATGATGCAATTAAAGGCGTGTGGGTTACAACTAGTTGACTTCCAGCTTTGGGATCTCTAAGTAGAGAACTGTGAACTTGTAACATTCAAGATAATAAACATTTTAAAAAAATTCTATATAAAAACACAATATTTGTTATTGACTACATAAATTATTTTTTTGTTCTATAACGGACAACGGAGTAGGTGGGTCTCCTATATGGTATGATAACACCGCCGCCCATGAACAACCCGCCACAGTCCGCGGATTGGTTGTGTTTTTAAAGCGGAACTTTTAATGGCTTCCGATATTCTCACTCACTCTGCGAAAAATAGTATGAGTATCGTTTCACGCTGAGTATTCTGTACTACTTCGGACGAGCCGGCCCATTTAGTGCATCAGCATATTATTCAGCGTGGCTCTCGCCCGGCCATTATAAATTAAATTATAACTGTCCAGATCGGGATTCAAACCTGATACCTCTCACCTCATGGTACACTTTTAAAATCATTAATCTACGAGGCTTACAAAAAGTTTTTTGAGTTTAGTTTTAATGTTGATGATACGTATTGGAAACTTCTTTATACTTTTATGAACAGCATGATATGTTTAACAAAGTAAATACTTGAACGGTGTGGTAACTGAAAAATTTTAATGAAATCATGACACTTACAAGTCTTGATATTTTTCAAATAAATTAACTCGAGCGGTACGGTGACGGGAAAATTTGTGGAATCTTGAACGAAATTTATTACAAAACACTTGTCGTGAACATAAATAAACTGATTTAAATATCTCTTATAATGTATAAAGAAAATATATTGGTAAAAGATGTTCCATAAATTATATTTTTTCTGAATAATTTACAATTTAAAATTTACAAAATAATATCTCGCAAAATTCAATATCATTTAGAATTAGGATATACATTCATATCATTTTCTTAGTGTACAAAATAGATATTGACCTGTTCTCAAACATATCTGATATGCATTAAAATTTTATAAAAAAATAACGGATTTGGAGTGATTAGGCAAGAAATTCCACCTTTATAAATAAAATAAGTAATAGAATTACCAAATTGCCTTTTTTTGACCAAAATATTTTATTACTTGTACTTCACTGATTTTAAAACTAGAATAATTTTAAGATACCCACAAATATTGATAGGTCAAGATACCCACAATATATATCTTCATAGGTCATAATATAGTATTTTGGGTTACATTATTGTCGCGTAAGGATTCCTATTTTTTAATATATTATATGTTCTTCTTAGTTGTGTACATTGATTTGTTTTATCATCAATAGTTTACGCAGCGGAAGTGAAGAAAGAAATTTTTCGGGACATTTGTTTATACCATGGGTTCAATTATTGGATTTTTACGTGGGAACCTTATTTTTTTTTTAAATATACACATATATTGAAATATATTAGAATAAATGTATGTATATTTTATCATTTGAGTATATTATTATAATATATATTTTTATTAGACATTTTACATCTAAAAATAAGCATTTCTTTTTAACTATATCACAATTCACCATCAACCGTGAAATATTTAAGTTCTGTATTAAATTGTACATAGTATATAAACTAAAGTATTTTAATTAACGAATAATTTAGCGTGAATTTTGATAGTGAGAGTGATAAATTTTCCGTCTGAAATTGTCTCCAAAGGGAGACTGTGAATCAACTGTTACTATAAAACAACAAAAATATAACTATAAATAAACAGTCTGCCGGTTCGTCTGTCTGGCGATGTTTTGTGCTCGTCTGTTTTGATGTATTTCTTGATGTTTTCGGATTTGGACACGTCTGCGTATAAATAACGCAGGGCTTGCGCGGCAGAGTGCGAATTTTAAGTATAATAATTCATTCTTGGGGAAGATTTTAATATTTTTTCCTTATATTCTAAATTATTTTTTAGAAATGCATATTTCAGCATATTACATGAATATTTTTAATTAATAAAATATGATTTTGTCTGTATTTTAGGCCATTTAATTATAAATCACATTGAAAAGAAAAATTAACCATACCTTTATCAATACCTATTGTCTCTTTATTATTATTTTTAATTTTGTCAGGGAAAACAATAGGCTTGCTTATGATAAGAATATCATCGCGACTCATGAAAAAACGTGAAGAAACCTACGTTTTTAGTTGTGTTGCCGACTTTACCGCGCTTTTACCTTTGTAAGCCTCCAGTGACTCACTCAGCGAAACGTTACAAATTCTATATCATATTAGTATTCTATGACTCCGTGGTATCACAGCGAACAAGCTGCCTCAGTTATTGCTTTCAGCGTTCTGCCTATAAAATCAAAAAATAATTTATTTGCTCTGTAAAAGATAAACCTTATCAATAAATTAATACACTAACAAATCTCACAAAAATTTCAAAACCTGTATAACAATATCTCCAGGCTTCGCGGAGTATTAGGATCAAAATCAATCGGACGAGATTAGCTCGAGTTTTACTAAAACTTTGTTAATTATATAAATAAAACAAATGCTACCTGTGGGTGCACGCTGAAGCATATGCAGACAAAATGAAAAACCTTTTTATTGATAAATTATAGCTCTATTATTTTCATTTGTATGGATTGGATGTTTCACACAATATGTTAATAAGTTAAATAATGTGAAGCCCACCCCGTATCTTCTGAAACGTGACAAAATCATCGTTTGTAGAGTTAAGATTTTATAAGAAATGATTCGTTCGCATAGCTTAACACGTGCAGAGTTGTTTTTGATGTAGGGTTAGCAACAAAAGGACTTTTTTGTTAACTTTTCTATGAAGGATAAGCGTGCCGCTTATGGATAACTCTAGCTGTTGCTGAGCCGCGGGAGCGTTGCCGGCCTTTTAGGGATGGGTATGCTCTCTTTTTGAAGTTCCGCGAGTCGTATTGGTTTATTATAAAGAATAAATAACATGATCAAGTATTGATATGATAAATTTATATCACAATTAAATCCCAATTTCTCTTAGTTACAAACAGCTCGACTAATTTTACTAATTCGTTTTCTTATCAAAGAAAACATTGGGAAAATAGGGCATTACATAAAAAAATAACATATTTAAACACATACGACAAACTTATAATAAACCTTTTTTAATGTCGCCATCTTAGATAAAGTAATCCTTTTTTTGGACTAACGTTATAATTAAAATTAGTTAAGGAAGAGACAAGAAGATATCTGTTGAGTCACCCAGTATATAATAACAAATAATTTACAATATAATATTTATATTTTTATATTATACAGTTATTTTTAGTTTTTACAAGAAAGTAAAAGTTCATAACAATTATGTGTACAATATAAATTAATAATTCCTAAAATAACTCCTTTCTAATGAAACAATATAATGACATCTTGTCAAGTGTTGACATTTAGGCTTTGTCTATGCTTGATAAAGAAAACAGAAATATTTAATAAAGAGTCCAATGTTTTCTTTACACAAATAAAAAAAATTTATATGGTTCTTTTAAAGAACGTAATCAAAACACAAGTAATTTATTTCACTGCCAATGTAATTAAAGGTGTCCTGCGTACGCGCAGCCCTATAGGTGTTAACTTAATACAGGATGTTATGACTTTTGAATCCTTTAATCGATAAATCCAGTTTATTTATGCAATTACTTGGAAACCGTTTAATGTTGTTTCAATTGTATGGATGTAAAACTCTTTGGTTCTGCAATTTACGGAGTACTAGTGGCTCAACTCTGCTTTACTTGGTAGAAGTTTTCACATTATGCTTGTTACATATCTCTTTTTTATAGTATAGCGGACAACGGAGCAGGTGGGTCTCCTATATGGTAAGAGAACACCGTCGCCCATGGGCAGCCGCGCCACTGTACTCGCATTTTACGGGCCTCCGATATCCTCAGTCAGGCAGCGAAACACAGTACATGTACCGTTTCATTCTTAGTATTCTGTGGGCCCGTGGTATCACTTCGGACGAGGTGAAACTGTTACTATATTTTCAAGTAATTACATTATTTCTGCTTTATATATATAGTCAAAGTCGGGTAATTTACTTATTTACTCATTTTTATACTAATTTAATCAGTGTGGTTTTTCAAATTTGGCAAAACCAAGAATTGCTTAAGGTTCTATGCACTCGGTAGAAATAGAAAAATAAGTTTAATTTATAAAAATTCATTATACATTCATTATACACAAACGTATTTATTTATTTTTTAATTGGGAGACAAACATGAAGGCTCAATAAGAAAGGTGGTCCTTCGCCTATAGATAATCCCAGCCACTGAGTCGCGAGTGCGTTACCGTCCTTATAAGGATAAGTAAAATTTTTTTAACATTCATAAGTAACCTTTAAGAAGATAAGTATTTATAACATGAACAAATATACCACAAGAAACGAATTTTATATACTCTCCAACGGGCTACAAATGCAAACTACAGCTTAAGATCTATAGCTTTTTTTTATACAATAATTTATGCTAAAAATATAAATTGTTTTGCAAACAAATGCATTACTTATGCCTTGTACGTGCCTAACACTGCTAATGTAATAGTATTTGTTTTAAATTATATACGGAGTTTAACAAACTTTCTAATTTGGTTACATAATGGGGAGACCCGTGGGAGACCTATGCTGAAGGATATTCTGTCGCACTAATAGGGCGGGCTCGTCCGAAGTGATACCACGGGCTCATAGAATAGTCAGCATGAAACGGTTCTTGTACTGTGTTTCGTAGAGTGAGTGAGGATGTCGAATGCCCTTAAAAATGCCGCTTAAGCGGCATAAAAAGCCTGCACAACCAATGCGCTGACTGTGGCGAGGTTGTTCATAAGCCGCGGTGTGCCCACCTGCTCCTTTGTCCGCTACAGAATAAAAAAAGGTACAAAAGATTAGCGTCGGGTCGAAACTTATAAATAAAGATCTTTATAAGTAAGAGAAACAGTCAACTTTTTTAGAGTACGTTGTTAATACTATAATATGCTAAGTGTTAATAGGAAATTTAATATTGTATTTTTATTGCGAAATTTATTATCTTACTTTAGCATTCTATTCATAATGAAAAAGCCGGTAACACAACCGTTGTCTGCTTTAGAATAAAAGAATTCATAATAATAAACTTTATTTCATAAAATAATTATAAAACGTTTTAAAATTTGTAGTACAGAACTGTGTATGGTAGTTTTTCTTGCATATTGGGGAGCGAAACGAGTCTTCTCTGTTTAGAGTTCAGAGCCGTCACCGGAAAATCGCGTCTCAAACCACGCTTTGGTTGTGTTGCAAGCTTTTTAAGCCACTTAAGCACTATAACTTCACGATTCTTCGATAACCTCGCTTACTCAACGAAACGCAGTACTTTCACGCTGGAATTCTGTTAGTCCTCTCCAAAATACTAATTTCCTATCTCTTTCAGTCCTATTTATATATTACTAGCATTAGGAAAATGAGTCTCACTGAGTTTATATTGTATATTTTATACCCAGCTTTGCTTAAAAATGGATTTATCGTTTTAAAGTGTTGATGTGACTAAACATTACCAACCTATTGCGAAATGCTTTTTTAACATAGTTATAATATATAAATAAAATAAATATAGTTTATGATTTATTATATCATTATAATTGTATTTTCGCACGCTCAAACAAATAACTAAATATACATAATTTAACCAACATTTAAGAACTTAAATGTTAAGACGGTGGATGCAGGTCGCCTCCAACAGGTATGCATAGAGGTCTAAAAGGAAGGAAATGATGATGATGAACCAAAATTTATTATTGTAAGGAAATTAATTGAAGAAAGTAGATATTGTTTATCTTTTATAATTAAATTAATAAAGACGTACTTAGATTTCAATTCGTTATAAAAATATTAAAATCAGACAATCTGTTGAAGGTTTAAAACAATCACAAAATGAACTTTGGTCGAGGGTTTGGTATTTTAGCGTCAACGATATCACGAAAAGAATCTAAATTCTTAGATACCTTAGTTTACATATGAACTCCAAGTAATATATTCATTTCCGGTAAATAAATTCCCATTACAGACACCGTATTGCTTAAATTACAATATAGAGTATAACCACAGCGTCTCCATGTTTATGTAAGAGCGCTAAATTCTCATGGAAGCCATTCATGACGTCAACTTTCGAAGGCTATTTCTCTTGGTATTTTCAAAATTAAAGTGTCACACGGGTTCACAGAATAACACAAACAGTACTTGTACTGTGTTTCGCTGAGTGAGGAGGTAACAAGCCCATCCAGAGGCCGAATAAATTATTATTGTCCGGACTGGGATTCGAAGCCTATACCTCTCGCTTCATACTGCATTTATAAAACCATTAAGCTTCAAGAGATTTGGTGAGGACCAATGATTAATGATTGATGAGTGATTTTAGATCCTTATTATTCACCAAATGTGACTTCTCTTTAAATTTGATTCTTATATTTAGAGTAAATTAATTTGTCAAGTCTATTATAGGAAAATAATTTGGAAAATAACTTGGGAATTAACTGCTATGGTAAGAAAATTTATGTATTTAACATGTCCAGAAGAAATGCTAACCCGAAGAAGTTTCTTGGTTCTTCAGTTTTTAGCTGGCTTGTGAAGTGTTTTAAAAGAAGACTAAATGACGTTCATAAGTCGGTATTTGATTCTGTGTGAATAAAATTTGATTTGATTTTGCTTTGAATTTACAAGTGATTTATTGTGCTTTTGACAATCTATTTGTTATTTGTTAAAACCTCGTAGCTTAATGGTTTTAAAAGTGTACCATGAAGCGAGAGATATCGGGTTCCGATCCCGGTCTGGGAAATTAAAAATTATAATTTAATTTATTCGGTCTCTGGAAGGGCTTGAAGAATATGCTGACGTACTAAATGGGCCGGCTCGTTCGAAGTGATACCACGGGCTCACAGAATACTCAGCGTGAAACGGTACTTATACTATGTTTCGCAGTGTGAGTGAGGATATCGAAGGCCCTAAAAAATGCCGCTCAAGTGGCGTAAAAAGCCAGAAACACACCAAAGCGTGGACTGTGGCGCGGTTGTCCAAGGGCGGCGGTGTTCTCTTACCATATAGGAGACCCACTTGCTCCGTTGTCCGCTATACTATAAAAAAACTATATGTATAAAATATTAGATAAGTAATATTTTACTCTTAATGACATAATTAAATTATAATGAATGAGGCTATTGTTTATCCATTACGTCTGTTACGTTTAAGGCAATTTGTGGGTAAGGGTTTTTAATAGTTACTGACCGGGAAATTTTATTGTATGTGGGTAAATGTGTAAATTATTTATGTTTTATTTATTACATTTAAGTGAGTTTGAGGATATTAAATTATCAGTAGATATATAATTTTTTTAAAAGCAGTCAATGACGTTAATTTTACCATATTTGAAATATTATTTTTGAAAGAAAAGGAGATAAATAAAGCTAAAGAGATGATAATGCTTATGAAGTCTACTCACAGCATTAAAATTTAAAACCATAAAAATATACATAATTACTCGTTCTATAAGCCTCTGAATTTTGTGAATTTCGTCAACTGTAATTGTCATGTAGACAGATAAGAGATATGAAGATAAGCTCCAAATTACATTCCAGCATCGTACAACCTTTAAAAAATACAGCTAAAACCTCCTTCAAATCAACCTCTACATTTTGCGAAATTCGTCAACTGTCATTTTCAAATTGACACTTGACTCATTAAGCGATCCTTTTATGAGTTCGCAGTAAATCGATTGTAACCCGATCATTGTATGTCGCACGTTTAAGCAACAAATTGACGTATTGTATATCGTGGTAAGTGGAACGGTGGGGCTTCGTTATTACGTTACAAGGGGCTAACACGATGTAAACTTTATTTAACATCCTTTTACAAAATCGATATCAAACGGCTATTTTGACTCCATAAAGCGGTGTTTATAACGTTAACTTTTATAAACGATTTTTTAAAGAGAGAGGCCATGGACACATGGACTATGGACACCCCTAGCCTCTACTTTCCTAGGGATGCGTTATCAACCTTTTAGCAATAGGTACGCTATCTTTTTGATGATTTCCTTCACTTTTTTTATTATATTGCGGAGAACGGAGCAGGTGGGTCTCCTGTACAGTAAGAGAACGCCGCCACCCATGAACAACCGCACCACAGTCCGTGCATTAGTTGTGTAATATAAAGTGTGTGTATGTTATGTGTAAATAGATAATTTGAATCGATAAAGTGATTACAATAATTAACTTTGACTAATAGAAACGATTTATTAATGAAAATATAGAGGATTTTGCGGAGAATTTTGAGAAATTTGCGTAGGATAAGCGGCTCTCCGCCCGTGAACGCTCTCAGTCCATGCTTGAATGGTAAGCTTTTTTTTGAAGGTTTTCAAGTCGTATTTTTTGGAAACATCCCTGCGAACAACTGATGAGAAACTACATTGAGCGGTGGTGTGTGGAACAAAATACCTTAAAACCCTCAGCTGTGGAACGACAGACATTTTTAATAGTATAGCGGACAACGGAGCATGTTGGTCTCCAATATGGTAAGAGAACACCGCCACCCATGAACAACCGCGCCACAGCCCGCGCACTGGTTGTGTTGCCGGCTTTTTACGCCGCCTTTTTTTTAATGCCATTTATAACAATAATAAGTACTTAATCTGATTTTTTTGCTGGTTATTTTATTAAATATTCCGCAATTCCTAGTAATTCCTAGAGGTCTTTGGCTGAAATCGCTGTTATAATACAAAAATTGATTTTATGGGTTGCGATATCAAAGATACTTACGCAAAATTTCGTGTTGGGGACAAAATTTTCCCGTTCCCAGACACAACCTGGTGTAGGTTGTGTCTGGGATCATAATAAAGGATGTAATTATCTTCTAGGCATGCACGTATTGGATGTACTTTTGTTTTTCTTCTAGAATTCAAAATTAGATACTAATTATCTTTTAATATGCATTATCTTTTTTATAGTATAGCGGACAATGGCGCAGGTGGATCTCCTATATGGTAAGAGAAAATCGCTCATGGAGAATGGATGGTCTCCGATATTCTCACTTACTCTGCAAAACAGTACTAGTACCAGTACCCTATGAGCCAGTAGTATCAATTGGGACGAGCCGGCTCAATTAGTACATCAGAACATGGTTCAGCATGGCTCTCCAATGAGTGAAAATTGTAGTTTTAAAGTAGATTTAAAAATTATATTTAATAACAATATTTTTTTAATGGAGCTATAAAAGATATATCTCTAAATTAAATAGAAATAAAAAATACTTACTCCATATCTCTGGCTTTACACAATACGAAAACCACAAAACCACTTCGTACAACATTCAATGTAAGATAGTCACACATATGAGAACAACAGCACTTATAAAGACATATTTGAAATTCAATGTGATCATGAAAAATTGTTTTGAATTCGCAGCAGTATAAAATGCGGCAAGTGGAAGGATTGCGTTCACATCTTTTAAATTTCAAATTGAGAACGGTGTGTTCGAAATTTGAATTAGCCGACGTTTTCGGTGGCGATGGCGGTGCAACCGGTGTGCGGGTCGCACGCGCCGAGCCAACTGCAACGCCGTTCGTGTGCAACTGGCGCTAAGCGATGCATCGCTATCAAATAAACAAAAAATACGCGAGGGGTGCTCAATCTTAGCGGCTCCAGCTCAGAGTAGGAAAAACTCTTTTGTGATAAACTTTTTCTTAATGACCATAGGGTTTTATCTACGAAGTATTTATTCAACTGTCAATCGTTTGTTGTTTTTGTGTTTTGGCGCCATCGCGACTATGGCCGCCTCATGTTTTATATTATTCAATATAAACTGTATATTTTAGAGGTTATATGTGTAATATTGGTAGTGTTTAAAGTATAAATTATTTTACACTGTCTGCAATTAAATGAAAGTGTTATAAATCAGTGAAATGTCAATGAAAATGTTTAAAATTCTCAATACGATTAAAGTAAAATTTCCACTATATTTCATGTTAAAAAATCCATTACGCTCTAAAGAATATACATTCAGATCCGTAAACCCCCTAAAAAATCAGTCTTACATATAATATACAAAATTGGTCAGTCAGCTCTTAAGTTAAAGCTCTTCAGTTTAAGCTCTTTTACATTAGTAAAAGAATTAGGAAAAGACTGTTCTCAGCGAATGGAACATCGAACAGTTTTAAATCGTTAATATTTTTTACAATTAAAGTAAAATAAACTATTTTTTATATTATAAGTTTGGCTTATATACACATATATGTCTGCATAATTGTTACTTCCATACATATCCATTCCAAAACAGAAAGAATGTAATGCTTATTATTTAAGCTGATGTAAAACGATTCTTGAATATAATAAAATATATTTATTTGTCATTAATATATTATATTTGATATTTATCTATTTACTTTCGGCTAGATCTTTGACAATATTTATTAAATAAAATGTATTTAATTACTTTTTATCGTAATATATACATTTGTTTACTATACAAATAAACAATAAAACTATTTTTTAATGAAATTTTCCCATGGAAAATGTGAAATTTATAAAATACAAAATCTTGCTCTTAGTCCACTACCTTCTATATACCATTCAACCTTTCGTTATAGGACAGCCTCTATTCAACGTGATTGAATATTATATAGTTTCATAAAAATATTGACAGATCTAGGGTAAGAGATCTATTTCAACTGGCCTTCGGATGCGGAAGCGTCCAACTGATTTATTACAGCAATATATATCAAATGACGTCTTTCACGCTGTAAACTTTATTTACTCGATTCCATGACGATTTGATTGAAAATAGTTTATTATACTATGCTTATGCCATACTGACGTAAGATTCAACAATAAAAAAGTAGTTTATGGATAATTTTTTATTTATTTTGAATGGGCTTCTGGCTGTTGGCTAGAATGGCAGAAAGAATTAAAAGTTTTACGCGACTAGTGCAAAGACGGCTCTTGCGAGAGAATCTTGCGGTCTGGGTCATCGCGGGAGAGACATCCGTCTGAGGGACTGTCTTTGTCTTTTCGAAATAAGGCTGTGATCTTCGGGTCTTAAAAAGATCCTCGTTAGCGTTTCCGAAGAAGGTGATGGCCAAAATTTATTGTTATTGTACAGCTGGCAACGGAGATGGGTCTTCTCTATGGTTAGAGTTCATCGCCGGCCATATACAACCACACTAAAATCCGCGCTCTGGTTCCGTTGCTGGCTTTTCACGACTATTAAATTGTTACTTAACAGTCCTTTGATATCTCAACTCACTTAACGAAACAGTACAAGGACTATTCAACGCTGGTATTCTGTGATCCCGTGGTATCACTTCAGATGAGTTGGATTAATCAGTTCGTCAACAAATGGTTCAAAGCTCTCGCACTTGTAAAATAATGTTAAGACACTCGCCGGGCCATTGACAAGCCTTTCCAAAAACTAAGACATGACAAATTAAAAGACAAGATTTTTGAAAGTCTAAACCATAAATCTTCAGAGAAACGACGAGTAAGGTTTTATTGCATTCTAAAACTACGAGCAATAACCCAAGCATGTGAGAATCTATTAATAGTTCATAAATTACATTTCAGTGGATACGATTTTATTCGATTATCGCTTCATTTTATGGCCTTACTTTAATGGCTTTCTGAAACACAAAATTGCTAAGCAATGTTATTAATTTGGTTAAAAATTTAATACACATTTATACCATAACTTTTATACATATGATATAGTTAGTTTAGTAGACAATATAGTTTCTTTGTAACAAAAGAAAACAAATATTTTATTGTTAATATTTTGAAATATCTTACATATCTGGGTTGTAACACATTATGAAATTACGTACACATAATGTACGAATTCTTTTGCAAATAATTAAAATATTAGCTTAAATTATATATAAATATATATATATATCAAGAGAGAGAGACATATATATACTTTATCACCTCTTTATCATCCTTACATTTACGACAACTCAGCAATCAAAACGAGATGACGTTATCTCGGAGCTGCATAATTATCCGTCTAAATAGACGCCATAGTTTTTCTGCGCGGATTTGTCTTCTTTCGGCATTTCAATCCGTTTTGAACTCTTCCTTCTTATTGCCCGTGATCCTGTAAGCCCGTGGTGTCATGTCGCATGAGCCAGCATGGTCCTCACATAGGTAAGACAGTTTTAAGATCACTGTCAAGCCCTTCCAAAAATCGAATATAAACTAGAAAATCAATAATAAATTGTTATTCAGACAATGGATTGAACCAGATACCTCTCGCTTCGTGGTAAGATTATAAGACATCATCTACGAGGCTATCAAAAATCTACACTTTTACATGTATAAGAAAGAATGTAATTTAGATAGGTTTTTATAAGTCCAACATATTCACCTACTGACACAACCGTGAAATTTTCATACAGTCAATAAACTCTGAGAGCGTGGTACGTATTTAGCTAAAAAATTAAATAGGATACAAAATGTTGACATCCGCAGTGGAGAAATATGCGCGGCCGTTATATTTAGCACGTGACAATAGGCAGTCCGTCACGCAGCGAGGTTATATAAATACGATTCAATTATAACTTTCGTTAGCAGTTCAAATATCTATTTAACTATATAACAAAGCACGGTTAGGTGCGAGAGTCATGCTGAAGTATATTTACTAGTGTATTTACTAGTGCGTCAGCGCACTAGTAAAGCGGCTTGTCCAAAGTGATACCACGGGCTCACAGAATACTCAGAGTAAAACGGTACTTGTGATGTGTTTCGCAGAGTGAGTGAGTGATATCGAAGGTCCTTAAAATTGCCGCTTAAGCGGCGTAAAAAGACGGTAACACAATAAACCGGTACAATGCACGGACTGTGGCGAGGTTGTTTATGGGCGGCGGTGTTCTTTTATCGTGTTGGAAAAGGAATCATTACTGCCCATGGACAACTGCGCCACAATCCGCGCTTTGTTCACCTACTTTTTACGCCGCTAAAAATGTTTTATCAAGATTCAGTAAAAGTACAACACAGTAAAAATACTGTTTACGCTGGTATTCTGCGAGGACGTGGTATTACTTTAGACGAGTTGGCCCAATTTCAGTAGGGCAAAATGGACTTTTGCACCACACAGAGGACATAGGACTTTAATTTTATTACTTAGGTTTGCGTGGATTTAAAACAGTGCCATCTAGATTTAAACTTACAATTCTATAAATTCTGTGAACACTTGCCAATGGGTCAATACATTGATATTGCTTCAATAAAATTATTTATATGGATTATCTTAAAGCGTCTGTCAAGTTTTGAAAAAAATTCGTCACTGTACCTTGACAACTGTCACTGATAATTTTTATATAACTAACAATATCTTGAACATTTTGATAATAATGTTTAAAACAATAGTTACTATGTCCTTATAATTTTTTATAAGAATTTCGTATTACCTATGTTTTTATTCCATATTTTTGCTTTGTTTAACAAAAGTAGCAAGATCTAGGATAAGTGGTCCACTACCCATGGACATCCTAACACCCAGTTTGGCCATGGAAGCACTTCTGGCCTTTGATATATTATAAATTAAGGTATACAAGATGTACACCGAATGGCTTAGTTATTAAAATCTTCCTTAATAATAAATTTATCCAAAAATAGATTTAATAAAAAAAATCCTAAATAGTTAATTAGTTATGAGTTAACGCAGAGTGGGACGTTCCGCCACGCAATGGCAAGACGATCTCACGAAGGTCACGGGCAACCACTGGATCTAGATCGTTTAAGATCGTAAAAATTGGGAGTCTTTGGCGGAGACTTTTGTCCAGTAGTGGACTTGATAGGCTGATGATGATGATAGAGTTAATAAGATTCTTGTAGTTTTTAAAGCCTTATTTCATCCGCAGCTTTCAAAGAATGAAAACCGCACATTCTGTTTTATATAGATTATGTTATACCGAGTTTTATTTCACATATACATATTATACAAATAAAAATAAAAATATATAATTGATTAGTTACAGAGTTCTTCTTTAAGACGTTTATAATTTAGGTACACATCACTCACCCAGTGTTTTTCCAAACCAATACGACTTAGGGACCTTTAAGAGAATAGCGTACCAATTCTTAAAAGGTCGACAACGCACCCGCTGCTCTGCAAAGGCTGGGACTGTCCATGGGCGGAGGACCACTTAGCCTAAGCGAACCTCTTACTCGCTCTGCATCATTTCCATTAAAGAAAATAATTTAGGTAACATTTAAACTCTAAAAGCGTAGCTTTCGCCGGTTATACGTTGTGTTCTTATAAAATATTACAAATTACACGTTTCCAGAGCAAAACCCATTCACATTGTAACCAGAATTGCTACCAAACATGCAACAAAATAAAACTGCAAATTGTAAGCAATCAATCATACAATCGTCGCACCAACGAAATTCATTTACCAAATCCTTTCAGAGAAACGATTAATTTATTACGAGGCACCCTTTTCGCGCATCCAATTTAAAATTTGACATCTTAAACAGTCTTAAATTACGCGTGGAAATTATTTTATTAGCGCCCCGAGCACAAGTGGCCGTTAATGTAATCGAGACGAGAGTTTTTCGGCGTCGAAAACTGTAATGAACACGTCAGCACGGCCCCGCCCACGGCCCTTTTAAATCGCCCGACGATTTTGACCCTCCAAATATCCGTATGTAATTTGAGTGGAGCTTTTTAGATTTTGATAAATCTGTCAATAGTGTTATTATTTTTATTATTCCACAGTGGACTACGGAGCAGGTGGATTTCCTATATGGTACCTATATGGCTACGCCCATGAATAACCGCACATTGGTTGTGTTGCTGACTTTTTACGAAGCTTAAGCGGCAATTTTAAGGGCCTCCGATATATTATAAGGACCTCCAAGAAGCCAGAGGTATCGGGTTCGAATCCCAGACCGAACAATTATAAATTATAATTTAATTTATAATTTATTCTGTCTCTGGTAAGGCTTCACAGTGGCCGGACGAGTGTCTTAATACTGTCACAACCGTGGGAGAGCCATGCTGAAGCATATGCTGACGCACTAATCGGGCCGGCTTGTCCGAAATGATACCACGGGCTCACAGAATACTCTATATGAAACGGTACTTGTACTGTGTTTCCCTTAGTGAGCGAGGATATCGGAGGCTTTTAAAAATGCCTCTTTAATGGCATAAAAAACCGGCAACACAACCAATGCGCGGACTGTGGCTCGCTTATCCATGGGCGTCGGTGTTCTCTTATCATATAGGAGATCCACCTGCCCCGTTGTCCGTTATACTAAAAAAATTTTTAAAAAGACGACATAATACAAAAAAGATCTTTTTGTACCTATTCAGATGCAGTTTTAGGATGTTCGTTTAAAATCTATTTTTAGCAAACCACGAGCTATAAGATCTCAAACGAGATCATAGTTATTGTGGAATTTCTTGATCATCCGAAAATATCTCTTACTAGATCATTATCGCGTACACCTGCGAAGATTTAACATCCAAGATTAAAAAGATTTGCATTATGCTGAATAAGATATGCTAATAATTTATTAGAAAAGTTTATTTAGTTTTAAATTTTAATTTATTTAAAGATTAGATTTTTTACCATAGTAATTGAAATAAGTAACTAATTAACCAGTGGGAGAGCAATGCTGAAGCATATGCGGACGCACTAATTTGGTCTGCACGGCCGAAGTGATACCACGTGCTCAACGTGAAACGGTACTTGTACTGTGTTTCGTTGAGTGTGTGAGGATATCGGAGGCCCTTTAAAAAACCGCTTAACTGGCGTAAAAATAGTTATAACGCATTATATATTATATTGCATATAGACCTATGTAGGTGAACAAATTATGTGTATGTCAAAATAATTTACTTGAACATTGACACAATTTCTCCATATGAAGGGCATAAACCTTTTTTTACATAAAACGCCTTAAAACGTTCACTAAACTACTATTTGAACTACAGTCACTACCGACCACTAGTATTTTATTAATTCCCGTTAGAGCCATGCTGATGAATATGCTGATGCACAAATTGAATCACACTCACATCATATCAGTGTGAATAATTGTGCTTCGCTAAGCGAGTCAAGATAACAGAGAACCATGAAATCATAACGTTTAAATGGCGTATAAAGCCGGCAACACAACGAATGTACGGTTTGTGGAGCGGTTGTCTATGGACGGTGGTGTCTTTTGCATTGAGATCCGTTGCCCGCTATACATTTCAAAAAATTAAGAGGTAAAAAATTCTTTATTTTATTTTTATTTAAAAAAATATATTTTTTTCATATAATTCAGAAACTTTAGCAACATCTCTCATTCTGGTACAATATAGGATTTAATTTATAAAACAATATGTGTTTTCTTAATCCCAAAGACATGACAGGATATAAAAAAGAAAGGTTGCAGCGCAATCCATAATTCATCTAGCTATATTTACTTATAATTTCTTTCTTATTGTAAAGCTGCGTGCATAAACAACAAAATAATTTATATTTACTATATTAAGTTAGGTATACGAAGTTTTTTCTGTCAAACTTCTACGTTTGAGTGTATATGGTACCTACAACGTTTTAATATAATTAAAACCATGAAAATAATATTGTTTCGCTAAGTGATAGATTTTTTTTAATATGAGACAAACGTGCAGAAGTCTCACACATCGTTTGAGAGCCTTGTAACGAAATGGTTAAATAGGTCTACCATAAAACGAGAGGTATCAGGGTCGAAACTCGGTTCGCACAATTATAAAATTATATATTATTCGGTCTTGGGATTGATAGTGGTCAGGTGAGTATATTTATACTGTCGCACCGAGCCGGTTCCTTCGAAGTGATACCACGGAGTCACAGAGTACTCAGCGTGAAATGTTAGTTGTACTCGAAAGGTGCTTTTCAGTGTTTTACTGAGTGATGATATCGGAAGTCATTAAAAAATGTCGCAACACAACCAAAAAATATATTGCGATGTGGTAATCTATGTTACAACAGTCTCTATGTTACAATAATAAATATATGTGAAGAAAATCTTGGACACTTTAATAAATAAGTCTATTTTCTTTATCTAGCATACACAAAGATTAAATGTCAACACTTGACAAGATGTCATTATATTGTCTTATTAGAAAATAATTATTTTAGAAATTATTCAATATTGTACACATAATTGTTAATTAATAATATTAGAAGTAAGGACTTTAAGTGTAGTAGATTATACATAGAAAATTGAGCTTTTATTTTCTTGAAAAAATTGAAAATAACATTATAAAACAATATAATGACATCTTGTCAAGTGTTGACATTTAGGCTTTGTGTATGCTAGATAAAGAAAATAGACTTATTTAATAAAGAGTCCAAGGTTTTCTTTACATATATCTACATAAAAAAACAACCAAACTAAAGCTTCTTTGCTAAAGTGATTAAAAAGCTTCTGTAGTAGACTCCATATATTAGCAAGCATGCACACGGCTTTATCTTATAAAATGAGGATAAATCGAATGTTAACGAAGTATACATATCAAGGAGCGTGTACCAACATAGATAAGGTCTTGCTTTAACTTGCTAAAAGGAATTCGTGCGGCGCGGGCGCAGTTGTATTTCTCCGATTCTCGTATTCTTTATATGAAACTGTAGTTCATACATTTTTTTATGATATAGCGAACAACGGATCAAGTGGGTCTCCTATATGGTTAAGGAACTCATGGACAACCGCGCTACAGTCCGCGTATTGGTTGTGTTGCCGCCTTTTTACGCCGATTAAGTGGCATTTTTAAGTGCCTCTGATATTCTCACTTACTGAAATACGATAGAAGTACCGTTTCAAATACAACTACCATTTAACGCTGAGTATTCTGTGAGCTTGTGGTATCACTTCGCACGAGCCGGCCCAATTGGTGCGTTAGCATATGCTTCTGCATGGTTCACACAGGTGCAACAGTATTAAGACACTCGCTCGGCCACTGTCAAGCTCTTATACAGACCGAATTATAATTATCCGGACTGGGATTCGAAACCGATAGATACCTCTCGCTTCATGGTAGACTTTTTAAACCACTCAGCTACTAGGCTCTCAAATGTTTACTTATTACAGTACAATCTGTAAACAAATATAAAATATCAATTAGACGACATATATGTACCACAAATCATAAACATTAAAACTTTTCATTTTACAAGATTATTTTCGCTTCTCTTTTTATAACACTCGATAAGTGAAGTGATATAATTCATTTTCGAAACGGGATTCGAACAGGTACACCTGTATTGGTATACCAATCAGCTACGAGGCTTCCAAGGAGAGTTAGCGATGTGAAGCCATTCATATATTGTTCTAAAAACATTTTAAAATTCCCATAAAAACTTCTATAGTGTTTATAATAAGTGTATTTACATACAACGCGTTATTACAAGGCCATAACTTCGCGCATTCAACGCTAATTCCCCATAATTAAACGTACCGTAAAATCTCTCACTATTCATCTGTTGTTATTACACAATTTGAAGCGATAAAAAATTAAGTTCAATTTAAATATTGAGCTAAAGGTTTAAAATGATTACAGGGCCATTAGAACACGACCACAGTGATCGTTGGCTAAGAATTAATCAATTAAAAAAAATACGCGTCTAATTATTCGTTCGACAATTTTTTTTCATAAAATACCAAAGTTTGGGAAAATAAAACATTTTAAATTTAACGGCCAGGCGAGTGTTTTAATACTGTCGAACCCATGGGAGAGCCATCCTGAAGCAACCACGGGCTCACAGGATGCTCAGCGTGAAATGGTAGTTTTACTTGTAACGGTATTTCTACTATGTTTCGCTGAGTGAGTCGGAGGCCCTTAATATAACCGCTAAAGCGGCGTAAAAAGCCGTCAAGATAACCAATGCGCAGAATATGCCGCGGTTGTCTATTGGCGGCGGTGTTCTTTTAACATATAGGAGATCCACCAGCTGTTCTCCGCCATACCATAAAAAGTATCTAAAGCGAAAACAATTTTTTTTTTACAATTTTAAACCATAGTACAGTAAGACGCAATGACATGAAATATCCTATTGAAACTTACGATTATAAAATATTTATGATCTTTTAAAAACCAGTACACACAAATCGTGACCAATTTAAGATACATTTTCGAATCTTTAATCTCGCCATAAAATATTATAGGTCTTAAGTCAAACTTGTCCTTGCAACGTTAAGTATAGTTCACATTACGGAATATTAAAAATTAATGCTGCTATTTATTTGCTGCAGTAACGCTAACTCGAGACTGTGCTTAAAATTCAATCACTCTTAGCTTTAAGTGATGGACAGTACTACTAAATAAATTGCTGTGTCAACGTAGCATTAACAGCTTTAAATCTGTTGTGAAAAACATTGTGATTTTATTTTTTTTATTAAATTTATTTATATATGTAACCCGCCTGCCAAGCGTGGTGATTAAGGCAAATAACACCCCTATGACCAAGCGTCTTTAGGGGAGGCCTATGTCCAGCAGTGGAC
>DWCF01001002.1:0-23317 GCA_018230265.1 Delias oraia
GTGTTTAGAGTAAAAGAGCTTCCAGACTCTTTTCATATGGAGAAAAATCAATGCTTGCAATGTTGTTGTAGGGGTAGGAGCACTTTTTCTTGAACATTGAAGTGGGATTATGTAAACTGCCCTTATTGATTTTTTAGTAGACGCCAAGTGAATTAAAATATTACGAGGTGTGTTATGATAATAGTTGTTGGTGGTCAAAAAGGTGGTACTGGTAAAACGACCATAGCCACAAATATAGCGGTGATGCGTGCTAGGGAAGGTAGAAATGTCCTTCTCTATGATCTTGACCCATTAATGCTAGCTACCTTGTGGGCATCCCTGCGAGACAAGGACAAAAGTTTACCGAAAATTAACAGTATTCACAAGGTGTTAGGCCAAATTAACATTGGTGTAGTAATCAGAAATGAGCTACAAGCTTTACAGTCCAAATATCAAGATATTATTGTTGACGCAAGAAGAGCAGATGAAACTTTAAGGGCTGCCTTATCATTAGCTAATCTAGCTATATTTCCCATTAATCCATCTGGGATTGATATGTGGACGTTTGACACTCTGAGCAACTTAGTTAACGGTACTCAAAGTTGTAATAAAACCTTTAAAGCAAGAGTGCTATTTAATGGAGTACACACCAATCCAGGTGCAGCTAAAAAACACATTGAAGAATGTGATGATTTTTTAAGTGAATTTGACAACTTAACAAGGTTCGATAGTTTTTTAAGTTGGCGAGCTGCAGTTCAAGACGCCTCTGGCGAAGGTATGGCAATTGTTGAATATAAACCATTAGATTTAAAAGCAATTAGGGAAATTGAATCTGTTTATGAGGAAGCCTTATCTACTGTTAGAAAATCAGAGCCAGCACAGTCAGTGTTAAGGTTGCCACCTAGTTTACATCAAAAATTGAGGGAAATATCCTTTATAACAAAAGATACAGTTTCTAACATTGGATTCAGGGTTTTAACGGAATACATTAAAACTTTAGAGAAATAAGAAACCAATCAAATCCTAATAGTCGGAACATGATGGAATAGGTAAAGTAGCGAGGAGATGTGAATGCCAGCAGCATATAGTTATGATTTAAGGAAAAAAGCATTGGATGTAGGGGAAAGTAGAGCATTTGTAGCCAAGAGGTTTAAAGTTAACATTCTATGAATGGCAAAAAGGTGCAAGAAAATAGGCGATTTTAAATCAAAATATAGATCCAATAGAGCGTGATTGATATCTTGCTAGTAATAGTGTAACAGCTTTTATTAAGATATTTTTTTGCCATACGGCAGCAATAACAAAATTAGAAAATTGATGGCTGAATATGTTGGCATTGATAAACAGTATATTATGCTTCAAGCAATATTTACTTTAGTAGCTTCTACAACTTTTTTTAGTATAGCTTCTCCTTGGTGCTGTGTACCAACAGCAGTATTTGCACTTGCTACGTGTTTCTTTGTTAAAAATGATGTACATGCTGCATTTTCTGCAAAAGAACTTTCTCCTGAGTTTGCCGAAATTATTACTGAAAAAGTAGTAAATAATGTTGAGCTCAATGCAGAAGACAACTCTCAATCGAGAAGCTACTTGTATGAGACTGTGTTATATAGCGAAACTAGATTTCACTTTTACACACCTAGATAAGGGATGACAGCAGACACTAGAATGACAAAATCGTTATTCTGCTACGCATTATCGCCGTGTAACTATAGCTATATATGAACTAAAAAAGTAATACTCACTAGATCTTAATATTTTAGATCTATATTTCAATAAAATATTACAATTAGTATGCATGATCCATTTAAAAGTGAGGATTATAAAAAAATCTTGATTCTCTGATCAAAGCTATAAAGCTAGGAAATTCAGAGAAACAATATGATAAAACAGTAACAGATTTATCTCATGCTTTAGAGGGTTTTACAGATAAGGCAGAAGATGTAGCTAAGCTTGTTATACGTGATGACTTGAATAATTGTATAAAGAAGGCAAATAAAAAGCCATTAATTCTTAGGATATTCAATAGAATATTAGGAAGAGATGTTTCGATTAGGAATATAAGTAATTTTATAAAAGATAAATTGCCTCCTTCAACTGCTAGAACAGCAATCGAATATACAGATGTTATTCAAAAAATTTCAGATTTAGAGCGAATAGAAAGAAGTCAAGATAAATATAGGTCATATGGAATAAATTTAGAAAATAGACAGCAAAAGAAAAATCTCTTATATGAGCGAGAAGATTCAGGTTATGGAGGTTCATTAAACGAAGATCCTGAGTATGAAGAAATATCAAATTATCAAGAGGAAAAAAGTAAATCTTTAACAAAAGATTTGCGTAATCTACAATCAATTAAAGAAGAGCCGATTTATGCAATAATCTCTAAAGAACATATAGAAGCAAAAAGAGAACATAGGAAGAAACAACAACTTCAATCTCTTGCACCACCAAAACCACCAAGAGTACCACAAGTACCAGAGAAAATGTTTACTATCAATCAAAAAATTAGATAAGAACCGAAAAAAGATAAACCTGCAGTACCACCAAAGCCTAAAGATTTAGGCGAAAAAGTAAGCACAGAGCAAAAAATAGTAGTGGAAAAATCAGCTGAGAGTAGCCCTACACTACCACTAAAATCTGAAAATCAAGATGGTAAAGAATCAGCAAAAAAAGCTGATGGACCAAAAGTACTAGTAGTTGCTATGAAAAAAGAAGTGACTCGCGAGAGTAGTAAAGTAAAGGCATTAAAAGAAAGATTTGAGCGAAATCAAGTAAAGAACGTGTTGCCTGCTGAAAACAAAACTGCTTCAGTAACACAAACGGATATCAGTGTGAAGAGAAAACAATCTCGTTCATTTCCAGTAGGGAATAAAAAATCTTCGATCAACCATCTTGCCAGCAAAAATTTACCTTCCACGAATGTAAGTGTAAAAGAAATGGTTAAAAAATTTGAAGGGAGAAAAGGTGAAAGATAATAATATTTGGGTATTTCCCTACTCATAAAAATTAGCTCTTATCATAACATTTTTACAGCCATAAGAGGAAGTTTTTATAGGATTGGGGCTAAAGAAAACTTGCATGTAAATGTATCAAGGTATAAAATTATAAATATTAAGAATGAATAGGTTAGTTATGAATCTTGTAACAAAATCCGCTATCGATTTTACTGCTTCGGCTGTTCTTGCTAGTGGAAAAATAGTTGATGATTTCTGTTTAAGTAAACATATAAAGGATAAGTATGCTGTCCTTTTTTTCTATCCACTTGATTTTACTTTTGTCTGTCCAACTGAGTTGATATCATTTAGCAACAAAATAGAAGATTTTTCAAAACGTAATGTTGAAGTGATAGGAATAAGTATAGATTCAAAATTTTCACACTATAAATGGCGAAACACTCCAGTTAATGATGGTGGTATTGGAGAGGTTAGCTACAATTTAGTGTCTGATATCAAAAAGTCTATATCAAGAGACTATGGGGTCTTATATGATGACTCAATTGCACTAAGAGCAACTTTTGTTATTGATGATAAGTTTGTTGTACGTCATCAATCGATAAATGATTTTCCTTTAGGGCGTAATATCGATGAGTTTATTAGAATTATTGATGCAATAAAACATAATGAAGAGCATGGTGAAGTATGTCCAGCAGGGTGGAAAAAAGGTAAGCCAGCAATGCAGGCAAGCGATGAAGGAGTGGCTGATTATCTAAACTCACACAGTGCAGAATTATAAATTGAGTACAAAAGTTCTTATTATTGGATCTGGAGCAGCGGGTTATGCTGCTGCTATATATGCAGCACGTGCAAATTTAGAGCCAATTGTAGTAACAGGAATGCAACCTGGTGGTCAGCTTACAATTACTACGGATGTTGAAAACTATCCAGGTTTTATTTCTATACAAGGTCCAGAACTCATGGAACAAAAGAGGTTGCATGCAGAGAAGGTGGGGGCAAGGATAATAGATGACGAAATAAAAAGCGTTGAACAACTTGAGGATTCTAATAAGTATAGATTTAGATCTTGTGGTAATGCTAGTGACTACTATTCGAATGCAATTATAATCGCAGCTGGTGCGCAAGCGAAGTGGCTTGGCCTGGAGAGTGAAAAGAAATTTCAAGGTTACGGAGTTTCGGCATGCGCAACTTGTGATGGTGCATTTTTTAGAAATAAAGTTGTAGCTGTGGTTGGTGGTGGAAATACTGCTGTTGAAGAAGCAATATTTTTAACTCGATTTGCTAAGAAAGTTATACTGATACACAGGCGTGATAAGTTAAGAGCAGAGAAAGTAATGCAAGACAGGCTCTTTAAAAATGATAAGATAAAGGTAATATGGAATCATACCGTAGAGCAGATTCTTGGAGAAGAAAATCCTAAAAAAGTTACTGGCATTACAATTAAATCAACAGACATCAATAAAACCCAGGAATTGAAAGTAGATGGAGTGTTCATTGCAATTGGGCATGCACCAAATACAGGTATTTTTAAGGGCTTTGTTGAAATGGATCAGCAAGGTTATATAATTACGAAACCTGGAACAACTCTAACCAGTAGGGCAGGGGTGTTTGCTGCTGGTGATGTTCAAGATAAGGTATATCGCCAGGCAGTAGTTGCCGCAGGAACAGGGTGCATGGCTGCACTTGATGCGGAAAAGTTTTTGGAATCATAATTAATTCTAAAATTTTTAACTAAATTACTTGCAATTTTCTTTGTTTTTTTATAATTATGTCAATAAATTATAGGTTGGGGAGAATTTAGTATGCTTTCGAGAAGTAATGTAGATTTTGGAAGAAGGGTTGTTAGTGATGTAGGATTACGAGCTCAAAATCAAACAACTTCAGGACAATCAACAACAAAATTATTTGAAGCTATTTATGATGAAAATCTAGGAGATTTTGAGCGAGCTCTGGAAGAAGGTGCGAATGTTAATACGTTTAATGAAGAAGGCATGACACCTTTGATATCTATAATTAGTAATTTATCTTCAGGCTCTGGAGCAGAGAAAGAATATCAGAGTATGATTAGGTTACTTCTACTTCACCAAAGCATAGATGTTAATATTCATGAAAAACGTGATGGCAATACAGCTTTGCATCTAGCAATGTGTTTTCTTCAAAAGAAAGTGTTACAACTCTTACTAAGTCATCCGAGAATAAGTATTTATCTACAAAATAAAAGTTTTCAAAATCCTGAGCAATTTGTTAGAACAAGTTGTGCTAAGTATTTGATAATAGAAATACAAAAAGCAAAAACAGGAAAAGAATTATTAAATGCTCTTTCTAACAGAAATATTGACCAAGCAAAAAGACTATTGAATCAAGAACTCAACCCTAATTGTTGGAAAAGAAATTCAAATGGAGAAATAGAAACACCACTTAGCCTGATTATCAAATCATGTTTACAAGGAATAACACAAGAAAATGAAGAAGTATTGACTAAACTTTTAAAACATAAGGAGCTAGATTTTAGTCAAATAAAGCCAATACCAGCTATAGAGCAAAATTCACGATTGAAGCAAATCATTGAGCAAGTTATGAAGGAGCGATTAACTGATGCTATTAATAGAAAAGATTTGGATGATGTAAAAGAATTAGTAGAAAATAATTGCTTTATGAATGATCAAATTGTTATTGAGGTGCTTAAAAGTTTTAATCCTGTCAGAGAATATCTAAATGAAAAATTCCCTACAAGTGCAGAGCAACCTGTAGCAAATACACATAATGTTCAACCAGCAATAAACGATGAGTTTATTGCTCGAGAGTTGCAGCAGCTCGAAAACCTTAGAAATGAACTTGAAAGAACAAAGGCTCGACTTACTAGAGAAAAAAGTCAACTTGAAAACCTTAGAGATGAGTTTGAAAGAACAAAAACTCAACTTAGAAAAAAAGAGCAAGAGCTGAATAAGGCCGTAAGTGAAAGAACAAGAGACACTAACAAAATTTCACAGTTAGAAAGGGATTTTAGGCAAGAGAGATTAGAACTTCAAGCTCAAAATCAAGACTTAAAGAACAAAAACAGAAAACTTTCAGAAGCAAACATTTATAATAGAAGGCAAAGTAACTTAAATTGAAGAACTAAGTTGTTGATAACTGACCTTTAATTTTTATAGGGGCACTTTCGACTTCTTTAGTAAGAACATACTATAAGAACTATAATTATGTGCATTTATACATAATACTGTGGGTAATTTTTTAAAATAAAAAGAAGTAGCCTATCTAGTACCTTTAGTGTACATTAAAAACAGTAAATTTATACTAAAACTTCTACACTTGCCAAGCTTTCTAATGACTTTTTTGGATATGAAAGTGGAGATTGTGGTTACAAGATTAGTGAGAGAATATAGAAAAATTGAGGATGAAATATTGCGTGATATAGTTCATTTAGTGATAAAGGCTCTTACAGGTATAGTAGCGCTTCATAAGTAAGAATATTTTTACAAAGAATTTAATAATCACAATTTAGGCAATGATGAAAGTTCTTTAAGAAAAAAGTTTAATACTATCAAGAAAAGTTTGCATAGGCATAGCAATATAATACATAATAATTAAAATATCTAAAATTCTGTCAATTTATTTGCACAGTCAATCACTTGAGAATTCGGAAATTGATTTTTAAACCAAGTGTACTGGCGTTTTGCATAATGCCTTGTGTTTGTTTGAGCAATCTGTATTGCTTCGTCTAAAGTAACCTCCCCTTTTAAGTATCTTATAATTTCTGGTACTCCATGTGCTTTCATAGCTGGCAAATGTGGAGATGGGTTCATGCTAAGTAGGTTTTTTACTTCATCAATTGCTCCATTTTCAACCATTTCAATAAAACGAGAATTTATTTTTCGGTATATATCCTCACGTTTAGGTAGAATTGTATATACCTTAAAATTATTGAACAAAGGAGGCTGTCTATTTTCTTGCCATACAAAGATTGTCTTGCCAGTTTCAGTGATAACTTCAAGTGCTCTTGAGAGGCGATGTGAGTCATTAATAAATATTTTACCTTGAATCCTTGGATCTTTGCTTAGCACTAATTTGTAGAATTCCTCTTTACTTAAATTTTTCCTAAGTTCATTTACGTTTTCTCTCACTTCCTGGCTTATTTGTGGAATCGATGATAATCCCTTGATTAAGCTGCTAATGTAAAGCCCACTTCCTCCAGTGATGATGGGTATTCGTGAATTTTTCAGCGCGTTGTTAACTTCCCTCTTTAAATCCTCTAGCCATAAACCTACGGAATAATTTTCTCTTGCTGAAACATAACCGTATAGCCTATAAAATTCTTTCTGCTTTGGTGGTTGAGCAGTAATTACGGGAATCTCTTTGTATACCTGCTTTGAGTCACAGTTTATTATGCTAATGTTTTTATACTTTTTTATCAAGTTATCGCATAATTCTGATTTACCTGAGGCTGTAATTCCTGTAATAATTACTATATTATCCTTCATTCATATTAATATAACTAACCTATGATAGGGTGTAGTAAAAATTTGGATTCTACAATCTAAAATTTGGAGACTTTTATGGCAGAAAATGATAACGATAACTCGTTTACTAAGCGTTTTACAAATAGGACCTCTAATGAGACAAGAGGAGGTTTTTCCAGTAAGTATTCATCTCAAAATACCAAAGAACATGCACTAGGAGCAAAAGGAAAAATTTCTGAATTGGCAAACAAAAAAGCTGAAGCCAAGGAAGCTTTTTCTGAAAGTGGCGGCATAAAGAGTAAAAGCAGAACTATCAACGAAAGATCCTTTGCTGATGCAACAAGAAGAAGTAGATCAGATCTCATATATCTAGTTCGTGGTAAAGATCGAGGAAGATCAGCTTGGCACTATGTATTAATTGATAAAGATAAAAGAGAAATGTTTCTGGCAAAAAGTAGAACTGGCTCTATAGATGTTGCAGATTATGGAGAGATTTTATATTCAGGATGGGGAGATGATCCACCACAGACGATAGTCGATAAAATCAATGAGGAGTTCGGATTGTAGTAAATCTGTTGTAAAAACGAGCAGTTGCTAATAAAATTTACTGTAAGTATACAACAGATGCGTGCTAGCCATTTCGGTATCTTAATTGCTACCATATAGGGAGATAACGGTAAACCCAGAGCTATTGTAGACATAAGTTTTAGCTATATGGTATTTGAAGTAATAAATGCAATAAAAAATAATTTGTTAGCATGCTTTCCAACAGAGACAGTATATGCTCTTTCTTGTAATGCGCTAGGTAACGAATCTATAGAAAAAATATATCGAATAAAAAAGCGTTCTCAAAACAAGCCGCTCTCTGTATTTGTTAGTAATATTGATAGTTTGATAAATATAGCAAAGGTAAAGGAAGAGTATATCGATTTAATAAACTATTTTTCTCCTGGACCAATGACCTATATTTTACCACTTCAAGATAACAGTATATTACCAAATGAGTTCTTTAAAGATAGTATAGGCATAAGAATTCCTGATCATCCTATTGCGATTTCAATATTAAATGAACTGAAAACTCCAGTAGTTGCAACTAGTATTAACATTTCAGGAGAAAAAAGTATATGCAAAGCAAGAGATATACCTCAGTCTATTAAGCAACACTTATCTGCAGTAATTGAAGATGATGAATTAGTTTCTGGTATAGAATCTACTATTATTGACTTAACTGGAGACAAGATTAAGGTTTTAAGAAAAGGTAAAATTTCATTACAAACAATAAATAACGAATTTTCAAACTAAGATCTATAGGAGAAAGAATGAAAAAGGTGATAGGCCACAACCAAGCAAAAAAAAAGATAATGAACAACTTGTCTGTTCAATCTTGGCTGATCTGTGGTAAAAAAGGTATAGGAAAAGCAACATTCGCAAAATCCTTTTCTAATTGGTTTCTTATAAAAAATTACGATGAAGTAGCATTAGACTTACACATTGTTGAAGGTGATACAATAGGAGTGGAAAAGGTGAGAGAAATGAAAAACTTTTTGCACTTAAGCCCCATTCAATCAGAATATAAAATAGCTATAATAGATAGCTTAGAGTCAATGACTAATAATGCTAAAAATGCAATATTAAAAATATTAGAGGAGCCGCCACAAAATTCTAAAATATTTGTAATTAGCCATAAGCCATATGATGTACAAACCACCATCCGGTGTAGGTGTTTTCAGCTGAATTTACTTCCATTAACTTACGATGAAACAAAGCAGGTTGTTTCATCTCAGTGTAAATTCGACGATAAAATATTTAGTGAGATCATTACTTTGTTTCCTGGAACTCCGGGAGTAATAATAAATGCAATAAACAGTGGTGCTTATGAGTCACATAAGCATTTTTATACATTTTTCCGTAATCTAAATAATTCTGATATAGTTAATAAAATAATTAATAGTGAGATTGAGCTAGAACTAGCATCACATATAATTCAAACCTCCATTTTAGAAAGTATAAAGAAAGAAGTAAATAATGTTGAAATTCTACTAAGTCAATGGAAAGAAATAGATGAACTTTTCGTTGCTGCAAAGCAATTTCGCTTAGATAAAAAGCATGTTTTAGCTAATGTAGTTAACATCATGACACAAAAATGTAATACTTTTAACATAAATTTATGATAAAATTCTGCTAATTTAATACTGAAAGTATATAACTTGAATGATAATAAATTAACTGTATGGCAATCAATAGAAGTTTTAACAAACACTATACTGAACATGCAGAAAGAATTGAGTTTAATCAAGAATACATCTTTAGATCAAGACGTCACTTTAGAAAAAGGGAAGGAGCTATCAAGTGGCATCTATGAGGCAAATTTTAAGCTAAACAAGGCAATCAATATAGCTACTTTGCCAAGAATTGGCTATCATATGATTAATGATGAACTTGTTGTACGTAATCATATTACGAAAGAGGAAGTAAAGATCCCTAGAGATTTTCATTACTTTAAAGTTGTTAAATCCAATCACGATGATTGTAAATTAACGTTTTGTAATTTTTTAGGTAATGAGTTTTTTGAATATAAAAAGTATGATCCACAATATTCTGGTCTTTCAGATGAATATAAACTCATGGATTTTGGTAGTATAAAAAAGACTAATAATCTAAAACTTAAGGAGTATGTTGGTCATGCACCTAAATTTTTTGCTGTAGAAGGATCTATTGAGCCTGGATCTGAAAACCATGTAATTGATCTATTTGAGCTAGTCAGAGACGGTAAAGGCAAAAAAGTGGGAACTCTTGCTGATGAATTTGGTTATTTTGATGATCAAAATAAATTACACTACTATAATTATCACAAAAGTGCAGAAAGTAATACTTATGATCCTGAAAGCTTCAGTGTAAAAATGATAAATTTAGATGTGAGCAAAATTGATAAATTTCACCTTATTGCAGAACAAGGTGATATAATAATTCATCCTATTTTGGAAAATTTAGACATATTTTAAAGTTTTTTAGAGTATCCAGTATATTATATAATTGGGTTTGTATTATGGAAGATAAATTACTTGAATCAGTAAAAAACAAAAGTTACTTCAGGAAAGCAGTTGAATGGTATTGCCACAGATACCTGTTCTGCGTTGTAGAAAGATCTTGGATGGCGTTAATAGCGTTACTTCTCTTAGTATGTTTATTTTTATCACTACTAAACATATACCTATTACTTCCTGTTAAAAAAGATTTAAATTTTGTGAAGTATATGAACCACACAGAAGATGAGTTCTCTGCAATACATAAACTTAGTTTTAGTAAAAAAGAAGATGAGTACATTTCCATAGCAAGGTATTTAATAAGTAAATATATTGAAACATATGAGTCCTCTCGGACTGTTGAGCCAAAGTATCAAGAAAATTTTATAAAAAACAATTCTATATATAAAATCTATCAAGACTTTCAGGAAAAAGTAAACAATGAAGCTGTTTCATCCACAAGAAAAATTACCAACACAAACGTAACAACACTATCTATTGACCGATCGATCAAGGACTTAGTTACATTTGCTGGAAATGCCACTGTAGTTTTTGCAGCTGAGCAAAATAAGAAAATGAAAGACTATGCTGTGGAGGTTAGATTTACTTTATCAAACATGAAAGCAACTCTAACTGGTATAATACCATTTAAATTTATTGTTAACGGCTATAAATACAGGTGATTACATTTAAAAAATTACTTGGTAGCTAAAAAAATAACTAAAGTGCATACAGCAGTAACAACTGGAGGTAAAATTAGAAGCATTGGTGTCTTTTTAATAAAATAATTTCTAGAAGGTTTTAAGAAAAAGGCATTGTAAATTATCGGTAAGAAGTATAGAGCGTTGAGTATAGTACTGACAATTAACACCAGAGCTACAAATACAGAAAGTGTTACATTACTAGAGTTAAAAACAGCTTGAAAAATGAAAAATTTGCTCCAAAAAGTCGGAGCAGGTGGTACCCCTATCATGGACAATGCACCTATAGTAAATGCTATCATACTAATTGGCATACTACGTCCTATACCGTGAATTCTATCTATGTATTTCTCACCTGTTTTCGTTATTATTGCTCCAGCAGTGAAAAACAAAGTGATTTTTGCAAATGCGTGGCAAACTAATTGAAAAATTGCAACCCTCATGCTGAATTCACTAAAAATTGAAGCAAACAATATAATATATGACAACTGAGAGATGGTAGAATAAGCAAGCAATTTCTTTAATTCCTTTTGCTTTAATGCAATTAACGATGCAGTAATAATAGTAAATCCAGCAGCGTACGGAAGCCATCCTCCAGCAAACCAACTTTGCTGTGCAAAACGTTGCATATTATCGATGCCAAAAGTGTATAATATAACTTTGATGATGATGAACACTCCTGATTTCACAACAGCAACAGCATGTAGTAGTGCGCTTACAGGAGTTGGTGCAACCATTGCTTTTGGCAACCAAAAATGCATTGGCATTAATGCAGCTTTTCCTATTCCATAAATCAGCATAGCAAAACACACTGCAATAAAAGTTATGAACGAAGTATCAAACTTGAATATTCCACCTCTTACAAAGTCTAAAGTATGGAATTCATTATATAAGAGGCCTATTGCAGGAAAAAATAACACTAAAGAAGAGAAAAATAGTAAACCAAAGTAATAGCGTCCTGCAATTACTGATTCATTTGTTGAGTTGTAAGTAATCAGAGGGTATGTACTAATAGTTAGAAGCTCGTAAAAGACAAATGTAGTGAGCAAATCTCCAGAAAAAGCAATAAACATTGCACAGCTAATCGCTATTGAAAAAAAGCATAGAAAACTCGAGTAGTTACTATCAGCATAGTTATTTCGCATATAACATATTGCATACATACTGGTTAGTACCCACAAAAATGATATTAATAAACTGAATATTGCTCCACTAGACTCTAACTTTAAACTAATATGCAAATTATTACCAAAGTCCATGAGAATAAATTGAGAATGATCACCATACACCAAATATAAAGTGCATAGAGATGTATACGCAAATAGAAGCATAGAAGAAACAACAGTAATGCTATTGTTCAATCTGGGCCATTTACTAGTAAAAGAAATAGCTAATGCACTTAAAAGTGGAATCAACGCAGTAATTAACAAATAATTCTCAGTAATAAAAAGTGGCAAGGAAAGAGATATTAAAACAAAATCCATTAAGTAATTCATCTTTCTGTTTAGGTAAAGCTAAAATTATATTCAAGTTATAGAGAATTTGCTATTTTTTAGTTGTATATCGGAAGTGTTAAATAAACCATACGCATCAAGTTAAGAAAAAGTGGCGTAAGGAAGAAAGGAAATAGGAAAAAACTATTTTATATATTAAGTAATAAAGTTAGTAATTTATAGATCTTTCTAAAAAATTATCTTATCCTAGATAAGAATTTCCTAAAAAAATAAATGTAACAAATAAAATGCCAATCTTAAATATTGCTATGTTTCACGATAGCTTCTTAATTTGGCACGTATGGTTTGTTAAACACTTCCAGAATTACTCAAAACCGCTACAGACTATATCTTTCTGTATAATCTTTAAATGCACCTCTATTGGAGTCAAAATGTAGCTTCACAGTGCCAATTGGCCCGTTTCTTTGTTTTGCAATGATCAGCTCTGCAATATTTCTAATTTTCTCCATTTTCTCTTGCCACTCTCGATGTTTATTACTTCCTTCATTTGGTTGCTTTCTTAATTCATAATATTCTTCTCTATAGAGGAACATTACTATATCCGCATCCTGCTCTATGCTTCCTGAATCACGTAAATCAGAAAGTTGTGGTTTTTTATCATCCCTTTGCTCAACAGAACGAGAGAGCTGTGATAGTGCAACAATGGGAATATTTAGTTCCTTTGCAATTGCTTTTAAACCCTGCGTCACTTCTGAGATTTCTTGCACTCTATTTTCACTACTCCTTTTTGTTGTTCCTCGAATTAACTGCAGATAATCGATAAAGACCACCTCTACATTATATAGTTGATAGAGAAGACGTATTCTGGTACGAAGAGCACTAATTGATAATGCAGGAGTGTCATCTATGATGAAAGGTAATTCGGATAGATCTGTACTAGCATTAATGAATTCGTGTAATTCAAAATCACTAATTCTCCCAGTCAGTGCCTTATAATAACCAATGCCTGAATCTATAGTAATCAATCTTGCAGTCAATTGCTCTGCTGACATTTCAAGTGAGAAAAACGCTACGTAGTGTTGTTTATCTGTTCTTTTTTGCAAAATCTTACAAGCATTAAGTGCGATGTTCAGCGCCAATGCTGTCTTTCCCATTGAGGGCCTTGCAGCTATAATTAACAGATCAGATTTCTGCAAACCACCAAGGAGCTGGTTTAGGTCTTGAAGTCCGGTTGTAATACCTAGAGCCTCTGGGTTATTCTTCAGCTTGCTGATCTTCTCAACCACATCTTTAATTGAACTTGCAAGCTTTATATATGTCTTATCACCTTGCTTTTTTACTACTAAGTTGAACAACTTTGTCATTGCCTGCTCAATTTGTACCTGTGCAGGATTTTCAATGTTGTAGTTGTAACTATCGTCAACTATCTCCTGCCCGAGCTTGATTAAGCATCTCCTTAAATAAGTATCACGGATTATTCTGGTCAAGCTATAGATATCAAGCGCAATGCTTGCCTTTGCTGCAAGTTTTGCTAGGTACTCAACTCCACCACATTCGGCAAATGCTTTATCATTTTCAAAAAACATCTTAAGGCTTAGTTCATTGGCAACTATGCCGTGTTTTCTGGTTTTAGATATCTGGGTAAAAATGCTTTGATGTAGTGGATCATAGAAATTGTCTGCTGCAATTATATCTTCAACTGCATCACAAATTCTATTATCACGAATCATTGCACCAATGAGCATTTGCTCTGCTTCTAAATTGTGTGGCAATTTACATATTTCTTCTCTTGAATCAATAAGATTAGCTAATTCATTCATTTTAAGTTTTCAGAGTAATGATTGATTATTGTAGAATATTCAGTCCTTACTTAAAAGATAAAAAATTTGACTAATCTTGTGTTGCTTATAGCATTAAAGTAGGCTCCTGTGGTGGAATGGTAGACACGGCAGACTCAAAATCTGTTGCTTGCAAAAGCATGCTGGTTCAAGTCCGGCCAGGGGCACTCAAACATTGGAAAATGCATATATGTTACATAAAATTTTTAATCGTTTATTTTCCATTCTTTCTTCTATAAATGCTATTCAAAAAGTGAAAAAGGATGATAATGGAATATGCTATGTAACGGGACTTAGACGCTATTTGTCAGTGCTGCTTGATTTAATCATCATCGTTTTATTTTTGCAGTTTTGCGGTCAGACCTTAAATCAACTCTTCATGAGCTCAGAGAGCAGTAAAATATTAGGCCAAATTGCTGCAAAATATCAAATGCAGGTACCACTATCTGCAGAGGAAACAGCAATGCAGAGTAAGCTAATCAAGTTACTAGTTCTAAATCAGATAGTTCAATTTATTATGCTTTTTAGTTATGTAGCATATATGTGGATAAGATTTGGCGCTACACCTGGAAAGTTATTACTTGGACTCAGAGTTGTAAATGCACAAACTTTTGAAAAATTGACTCTAAAACAAGCAATAAAGAGGTTTTTTTCCTTTATATTGTCAACTGCACCACTATTCTTAGGTTTCATATGGGCAAGCTTCGACAAACGTTGCCAAACTTGGCATGATAAGATTGCAAATACGGTGGTTGTCACAAATAAGAGTCTTAAGCCTGATAAAATGAAATAGTAGGTAAAAAATATGCCAAGTATTACTCATGGTCAAAGTATGGATTCTATTAGCGATAGTATTGTACATATTGGTGGTAATGAAATAAAAGAATGCGCAATTGAAGCGCTAGAACCATTTAAGAACGAATTAGAAGCTCAAAGTTTTGACCTTAATGGGCTAGGAACTTCTGACCTAATTAAAGCATGGAAGAAGATAGAAGATTTTAAAGGTGCTGGATTAAAGGATGCTTTTGACCTTGCTGATCTGATAAAAGGGCAAATTGCAGGATTTAATAAAGAAAAATTACAAGAAATGTGTACTTTTAGCAAGATTTCCTACGGTAATGTGGACAGAAAATTAAAGCAAGATGAGTACAAAACTAAAAGGCAATTTGAAGAAGAAGGTTATCAAATTATAAAATTTTACGACAATGAACTCATTGAAGACAAATATTGCTCGGATACTGACTATAAATTAGAGCAACAAGATGTCGGTTATGCTTTAATGAGTAGCAATTCATATAATCGAGATGCTGGTTATGTTTTTATTAAAGGTCAGGAAGTAACTATAGCTTACCATGGTACTCGTGATTTAAATGATGTAAAGGAAGATCTTCGTGCATCTTTAGCTAAATTGTCATTTTTACCTGAAGATCATCGTGTACACTCTGGTTTTTACTCTTTATTCAAACGCTCTTGGCCCAGTGTGCATAAGATATTAAAAGGGCATGCTAATGATAAAGGATTAGCAATCAAAGATTTGAAAATTAATGTTACAGGTCATAGCATGGGAGGTGCTCTTGCTAATATCGCTGCTTTATGTCTTAATAAAACAGAAGATGCCGAAGATGTTCATGTTGCAACTTTTGGCTCTCCAAGAGTTTTCTACAATGGTGCCGCTGAAGTTTACAATCAGTGTCTTGGAAATAAGACTATTAGAGTAGCTTGTCAATCAGATCCGGTACCATGTTTGCCACATGGTAATGCTGGTATGCACTATAAACATGTAGGTAAATCATTAAAATTAGAAACAGGTAAAACTCTGGAGTACTTAGAACTGCACTATCATAGAATTAATATCTATTATAACCTTGTTCGGGAAGTAGAGCAGGAAAATTTTAAATCAGATAACAATCCATCTAAGTATCGTCATATTGCTTATATTTTTGGCCTATTTTACCATGCAGTTTTGTCATATGTCGATGTGAATGATAAGGAGTTCTTTAAAAAAGTTGAGGAAGAAAATAAAGACATTAAGCTTTCTGAGATACCAATTCAATATGCTCCAAAATTAGAAGAGAAAATTAAACTACTAGAACAAGAAGTAGCTAAGCCTACTAATGACAAAACTCAATTAGAGGGAAGGTTAAAGAGTATACAACAAAGTTTGGTTGGAAAAACTAAAGAGCTAGATGATGAAAAAGGAAAATTAACACAAGAACAACAGAAGACTAATCAACTCAATGATCAAATAGATAAACTTACTGCAGAATTTAAAGGGACGAAAGATCAGCTTGCAGAAAAGAAAGCAGAGCTGGATGAACAAACTAGAACAGTAACCAAGCTTAATGATACTATAAAGGAACTTAAGGAAACAAATGCTGAATTAGAAAGAAAGAATAGTAATCTGGCTAATCGACTGGAGAAACTTGAGGAAGCAAAAACTAAGCTAGAAGAAAAGGTAGAATTTGCAGAAAAAGAGCTGAGGGATGCTAAAGCTCAATTCAGAGAGAGTGAGAGAGGGCTAAGGGAAGTAAAAGCTCAACTTGAACAGGAAAATAGTAATTTGTCTAGTCAAGCAAGGGAGCTTGAAGGGAAATGTGAGCAAACAGAAGTTCAACTTGTAGAATCAGAGCAAAAACTAGCTGAAGAAACTAGTAAAGTCATGCAACTTAGCAAAGAATCTAATGAAGCAAGAGCTCAGCTTGAAAAGAAGAAAAAAGAGATTGGAAAGCTAAAAGATCAAGTAGATCAAATGACTATACAAAACAATCAATTGGAAGGGCAGCTGGATGATGCAAAGCAAGGTCTAACTGATAAAACTGATGAAGTAACCCGATTAACACAGGTTGCTGATACGCTAAATGGTCGGGTAGCTCAATTGACTACACAAAATGATCAGTTGGAAGGGCAGCTGGATGATGCAAGACAATCGTTCGCTGATCAAATAATGCAACGCGAAAATGAAAATAACGACTTAAAGACAAAGCTGCAAGAAATTGAAAACAAAAGTGAAGTACTAGAGAAGAGTCTACAGAAGCAATTTGAAAGCAAGAATGAAGAGCTAAGTGAAAAATTCTTGAAAGCAAGAACTTACAGTAAAAGGCAAGGTAATTATGCTTCTGTTTCTTTTGTATTATCTGGAGCATTTGCTGTTGGTACAAGTTTAACAATGGTTCATTTAGCAATGTGTGTTTCGCTTGCTGTAGCTGCATTAACTTTTCTTGCAGTAGGATGTTACTGTTCTTATAACGCAAATACCGCACTTAATAATGTTGAAGTTAGTCAAATCGGGAATGATCTTAGTCATTCTTTAGTTTAGTTGTAGAGTAGCTGCTTGAGTATTAATTTAAATATTCTTCATTGCTAGTTATTGTAACATCACTTTAATTTGGTTGTGTTTTACTAAAAAAACTTTAGATTTATTTTGTAATTGATACTTAAATATAATGACACAATCTTGGAATTTATTGCAGAAAGGCCAAAAGGAAGGCTATAAAATTGCGTATATCAATGCTCGTATTATTGACCCGGAAACTAAATTTGATATAAAAGGTTCATTGTTAACTGAAGGGGATAAAATTGTTGATTTTAGCGAATCATTACTTTCAACAAGTGGAGTTGATGAAACAATAGACTGTAAAGGGCTTGTTCTAATGCCAGGACTTATTGACATTCACGTGCATTTTCGTGAACCAGGTCAAGAGCATAAAGAAACTATACATACGGGTAGCAAATCTGCAGCTGTAGGAGGCGTTACAACTGTAGTTTGCCAGCCAAACACTGTTCCAGCGATTGATAGTGTTGTCTTGGCTAAATATTTGAAATATAGAGCACTTGAAACTTCACATGTGAATGTTGAATTTTACGCCAAAATTACCACTTCGAAAGAAAAATTAACTGAAATGGCGCTTTTAAAGGAAGCAGGTGCGGTTGGGTTCACCGATGATGGTATGCCAGTTATGAATCCAATGATTATGAGACAGGCACTGCTTTATTCAAGTATGCTTGATGTTCCTATTGCTCAACATGCAGAAGATTTAAATCTATCTGCTGGTGGCGCAATTAATGAGGGTAAGATTTCTGAAGAATTGGGAGTAAAAGGAATCTTGAGTGCATCAGAATCGGTTATGGTAACTCGTGATATACTACTAATGAAGGACATAGAAAATGTACACTACCATATTTTGCATGTCTCTTCAAAAGATTCACTTGATGCTATTAAACGAGCAAAAGATTTGGGGTTAAATGTTACATGTGAAGTAACTCCTCATCACTTTACTTTAACTGAAGATATAGTAAAGCAACATGGAGCAATCGCAAAAATGAATCCTCCACTTCGTACAGAGGAAGATCGTTTAGCTATGATTGAAGGTTTAAAGACAGGTGTGATTGATTGTATTGCAACCGATCATGCTCCGCATGATCTTAGTTCTAAAGATTTGCCACTTGAAAATGCTGCATTTGGTATTGTTGGCCTTGAAACAATGCTGCCCATTTCACTTGAACTATATCACAGTGGACAAATGGTTCTACTTGATGTGCTTGCAAAATTGACATATAAGCCTGCAGATATCATACATGTGCCACGTGGCCGCATACAGAAAAACCTTGCAGCGGACTTAATTTTAGTTGATTTGGATCATGAATGGAAAATTAAAGTTGACAACTTTGCTAGTAAATCAAAAAATTCCCCTTTCGATGGACGCAAAGTGAAAGGGCGCGTAATACGTACCGTTGTGTCTGGCAAAACTGTATATTTACAGAAGGATTAGTTATCATACAGTTGCGTTCTCAATTTCAATCAATTGTAAATATTCAATATAAGTGGTAAAATATAGCCACTGAATGAAAAATATATGCTAATTAGTACGACATCGGAGCTGGAGAATGCATGTGAAGAATTGATGGCAAAAGATCCAAAATTTATAGCAGTGGACACAGAGTTCATTAGAAACAATTTAACCTACTATCCTAGATTATCACTAATTCAAATTTCTTACGGAGAGAAGAGTTTTATTGTAGATGTGTTAGTACCGGGAATTGACTTATCGCTTATTAAGAAAATAATGCTGAATCGAGAAATAACCAAAGTTTTTCATAGTTGTCGGCAAGACATAGAATCCTTACTCACCGTGCTTAAATGTGTTCCTACTCCCATTTTTGATACCCAAGTTGCTGCTATGTTTTGTCATTATTATCACGACTTTATTGGTTATTCAAAAGTAGTAGAGCAATATCAGGGGGTAGCGCTGGATAAAATTAAAGCTAAAAATTCAGATTGGTTAAAACGGCCATTATCTGAGGATCAATTAGATTATGCAGTAAATGACGTGATACACCTATATGACCTACACCAAATATTGTGCAATAAACTTGAAGAAAATAATAGGATAGGCTGGTTTCAAGAAGAGATGGAATCAATAGTTGATGTTAATAAGTATTTGCATAATCCAAAAGATGCATGGAAGAGGATTAAATTTAATTATGAAGCAAATCCAAAGTTGATGTTAACTGTTAAAGCAGTTAGTGAGTGGCAAGAGATCTTAGCACAGCGTTACAATATAAATCGTAATAAGGTAGTCAATAATGCCGTAATAACTGGTTTAATTGAAAAAAACGTGGAACATATTGATGACATTTTAGATGACCTTAAGAGAAACACAAAAAATATAAAAGAGGAAGATTTATTAGAATTTATAGATATTTTCAATGAGAATGAGAAGGAATTTGTGCAGCAAAATTATACTCTGTCAGATAATTATGATAAATCTGTATTTGATATACTCTCGATTATTTTGGAGAGCAAATGTAAGGAAAATAACATATCAAGAAAGTTAATTTCATCAAAAGATGAGTTAGCTGGCTCAATATCTGGGCAGATAGATAAACTATTCAAGGGATGGAGATATGATTTTTTCGGCAGATCAGTAGAATCGTTTTTGAATGCAGGCTCAAGGTTTGAAATTTTAATGGTAAAATCTGCTGATAGTATAGCTAAAATTCGGAGTAATCTTGTGGAGAATAACCGTATCACGTGTTGAGGTCTAACGAGTTTATTATATCTTTCACTTGAGAAAGAACATTTGCACTGGTATCGATGATAAAGTCGCTCATTTGCTTTTTTTCTTCAATAGGTAGCTGAATACTAGACATTAGATCCAGCTTTTTTTTATCCATATTACGCTCACTGATCCTTTGAGCTTGTACAGCGCTATCTGCATGGATAAAGACAATAAAATCGCAATATAAACGGAATCTAGTTTCCAGCAGGAGTGGAATGTCTAGAACTAGAAACTTTCCGTCATTTTCTTTCTCCTGAGCAATAAAAATTTCTAATTCATTTCGCACAGCGGAATGCACTAAAGACTGAAATTGCTTCCAATTTTCATCATAAGCTAAAAAATATTTAGATAATACTGTTCTATCTATTTTTCCATTTACTATCACTCCAGGAAATTTTTCTTCTGCGTAACTTATTATGTTTTTGTTTACTTTATAAAGCTGGTGCACGACAGAGTCGGCATCAAACAAAGCGGCACCAAATTCTTTAAAGCAATTGGCTACAAAGCTCTTTCCAACTGCAATCCCACCTGTTAAACCTATGATCATATAGCAAATTTCTTATAAAACTATATTTATAGCATCTCCTATGCCTATTTAAAACTGAATGCATAGGTATAAAAAAGAAAAGCTATTATTTTTTTAGTAATTAAGTAAAATAGAGTGAAAGATTAAGAGGAAATTTTGAAAAATAAGATAAAAAAGATAGTGATTTCAGGAAAAGAAGTGTGGCCGATTATCGAAGGTGGCAAAGGCATTGCAATTAGTGACGGAAGATCAAGTGGAGCATTTGCTGCAGCAGATGCTGTTGGTACATTTTCTGGTGCAAATGCTAAACTTATCGATAATAACGGCGAGTTAGTGCCACTAATTTATAAAGGTAAAACAAGAAATGACAAACACAAGGAGTTAATTGAGTATAGTATCGAGGCTGGAGTTAGTCAAGCAAAAATAGCGAATGAAATATCAAAAGGCTGTGGAAGAATACATATGAATGTGCTTTGGGAAATGGGAGCAGCAGAGCAAGTCCTTCATGGCATATTAGAAAAAGCAAAAGGCTTAGTTCATGGCATCACTTGCGGTGCTGGTATGCCTTACAGGCTTGGAGAAATTGCAGCTAAATATCAAGTTTATTACTACCCTATTATCTCATCGGCGCGCGCTTTTAAAGCGTTGTGGAAACGTGCTTACCAAAAAATATCTTCTTTTTTACTTGGTGGAGTAGTATATGAGGATCCGTGGCTTGCTGGTGGTCACAATGGACTCAGTAATAGTGAAGATCCAGAATTATCACAGGCTCCATTTGAAAGAGTTGCAGAGCTTAGATCTTTCATGAATGAAGTCGGTCTTTCTGAAACGCCAATTGTTATGGCGGGGGGAGTGTGGAATTTGAAGGATTGGGAACATTGGTTTGACAATTTACAAATTGGACCAATAGCTTTTCAGTTTGGCACTCGTCCACTTTTAACAAAAGAAAGTCCGATTTCTACGGAGTGGAAAAAGAAATTACTCACTTTAGAAGAAGGTGACGTATTTTTAAACAAATTTAGTCCGACAGGATTTTACTCATCTGCAGTAAGAAATAGCTTCATACATGAGCTACAGGAACGAAATTCACGTCAAATAAAATTTTCAGAAAGTGCGAGTGGAGAGTTTAATAATGAATTTGCAATAGGTAGCAGAGGTAGAAAGATTTACCTCACTGCAAAAGACAGAGAGCTAGCAAATGCATGGATTAAAGCAGGGTATATAGAGGTAATGAAAACTCCAGATGCAACTGTTATTTTTGTGACACCAGACAAATTTGCGGAGATAAGACAAGATCAAATTAATTGCATGGGATGTTTGAGCCATTGTCTGTTTAGCAATTGGAAAGATCATGGTGACCATTCAACAGGGCGAAAGCCAGATCCACGGAGTTTCTGTATACAAAAGACACTGCAAAACATTGTACATGACGGCAATGTTGAAAATGAACTTATGTTTTCTGGACACAATGTGTACAAATTTAAGCAAGACCCATTTTATGAGAATGGCTACATACCGACAGTAACAGAACTGGTGGAAAGGATATTAACTGGGTATTAGGTTATGGTTGAATTGACAATTAAACTTTACTTTGCTATAATAAATGTTTATTAATTTAATCTTAATTTAGGGGTAACTTTTATGCGTGATAGTGTTTTAAAAAGGTATGCACTTGCCTATATAAAAGAAACTGGCAGTGACAATGGTGTTCAAGAATTTTTACGTTCTCGTGGTATGCAAAATATTGAGGACTGGAGTGATAAAAATTTTGAAAATGCGTATAAGGAATTTAGGCGCTATAACCCAACTAATGAACACAATATAGGAAGTGATCGACGTGATAGTAGGCAACAACCTACAAGCCCTCAGGCTACACACGTATATGTACACAATAACAGAGGTTTAGATTTTTGGGATTATTTACTACTTAGCAACCTGTTTAGTGGTCGTACTACAGTTATAAACAATCCTGGTTTCATTAGTGGTGGCCAGCTAAGTAGAGAAGATAAGAAAAAAGACTCAGAAGACAACAGGAAATTATTAGCTTTAGGTATAGCAGCTGTAGTTGTGTGTGTTGCTTTCCATGCTTTAATGTGTGTTTGGTACAACAGTAGCGAAAAAACGGCTAGAAAATCAGAAAAGGTAGATTACCTGGATAATAAACTTAAAATGTTCAGAAATATAGAATTTGCAGTTGGTGCAATTTCTTTAGCAGCTTTGATAGGTTGTGCTATTAACCCAGTGTACGCATTCGTCGCTTGACTTTAAATAAATAGAGCCTTTAAATCTAGAAAAATACCTTCTTAAAGTAAAAAATTTG